>BQNB010066985.1:11832-34362 GCA_026074375.1 Tanacetum coccineum | reverse complement strand
CTTAACCTTAAACTCACCATCACTCGAAAGGTCGCACAACCATCTATCTTTGGAAACCGAAGCGACCAAGGAGGACAAGTCCGACCATTGTTGCCCTTCTATTCCGTCTCTGACGACCCTACGGAAAGAAGCAGCTACCGAAGAGGCACCCAACTTAGCAGCAACTGACACCTCTTTGTCGATCTCTAAAGCGAACAAACGGGGGAATTTGTCACGGAGGGGAAAATCGAATAACCACCGATCATTCCAGAACCTAGTATCACACCCATCCCCGACACGCTTTTTGCAAAACGAGATGAAATCAAACCCTTTACTTTTCAACGCTTGAACCTCACGAAGGATAGAGCACCAATTCGACGAAATATTCAACATGTGTAATTCGAGACTCGGACCATAAATAGCTTGAACAACCTTAAACCAAAGCGAACCATCACAAGAAATGAACCTCCATACCCATTTGAGAAGAAGGGCACGATTCAACGCATAAAAACTCGAAACACCTAAACCTCCATTTTTTTCGACGCTAAAATGTTATCCCAAGCCACCCACGTAATCTTCCTATCCGAAGAAGCAACACCATTAAAAAAGTTACTACGAAGAGATTCCATAATCTTCAAGACTCCTTTAGGCACCTTAAAAATAGATAAGTAATAAAGAGGAGAGGCACCCAAGACCGATTTAAGAAGGGTCAAGCGACCACCAATGGAGAGGGTTTTAACCTTCCATTTGGACAACTTTGACTGGAGCTTTTGAATCGTACTATCCCAAGCCGACTTACGAGACATCTTGTTACCAATCATGACTCCAAGATACCGGAAAGGGCAACGCAAAAACCCACAGCCAATCAAATTGGCAGCCTGCTGAACCACATTATTTGGAACCCCAACACCTAAAAGCTGACTTTTCTGAATGTTAATCTTCAAACCCGATGCAAGGAAGAAACAATTGAGGACATTAACTATATTAAGCAAGTTCGAGTCCGACCATTCCCCTACAAACATAGCGTCATCAGCATAAAAGAGGTGAGAAATAGTAACCGACCCATGAAGCCGGATGCCTTTAAAAAAACCATCGTTAACAGCTCGAGAAAAGGAGATATGCAAAGACTCCATGATGAGGATGAAAAGATAAGGAGCCAACGGATCTCCTTGTTTTAACCCACGAAAGAATTGGAACTCGGAGGTAGGACTCCCATTGACCAAAATGGAAGCCATAGAAGCACTGAAAATACCACCAATCCATCGACACCATTTCGGCCCGAAACCAAAAGCATGAAGCACATCAAGAAGATAATCCCACCTAACCGAGTCGTAAGCCTTAGCGAAATCAACTTTAAAAAACATAGCTTGCTTCCTTTTGAGTTTGCACCAGTTTAGAATCTCATTTAAAATAAAAGGGCCATCCAAAATTTGCCTCTTTGTGACAAACGCCGATTGTGTTTCAGAAACGAGGTCAGATATAACCGAAGCCAACCGGAAGGAGAGAACCTTCGTGATTACCTTATAGATGCAACCTATCAAACTAATAGGTCTGAAGTCAGTCACAAACTTAGCGTCAGTAACTTTAGGAATCAAGGCGATGAATGACGAATTGCAACCCCTAGGGAATAAACCAGTAACAAAGAAGTGCTCAACCGCAACACAGAAATCAGGCCCGATAAACCTCCAATATTTTCTGAAGAACTCGAAAGTATAACCGTCAGGCCCCGGCGACTTATTTTCGCCACAACTCCAAACAGCCCTACGAATTTCATCCCTAGAAACGGCACAATCCAAATCTTCCATTTGAGCCGAGGAAAGCCGGTTATGGAAAGGACCAGATAATTTAAACCGAGTAGTATTCGGATGATTAAACCGAGCTTCAAAATGACTCTTAAAGGAATCCTTAACCAAGCTCGGATCAGTAACCCAATTGCCATCGACAAAAATACCACGAATCGCTAATTGAGATCTTTTCTTATTAATAATACCATGGAAGAATTTCGAGTTTTCGTCACCTTCAATAGCCCATTTAATTTTAGATCTTTGAGCCGACTCCTTAGCCTCCATATGGTTAATATCATGAAGTTGACGCAACAGCTCCAAGCGCTTAAGAAGAATGGAATCAGAACTAATCCCACAATCCAAGCCTTTGTCAATGTCTTGCAAATCTTTTTTTAAAGAATTCTTAACTTTGGATTGCTGTAATTTTTTCTCCTTAACCCACTGACGAATGATAGCCTTTAAACCTTGCAATTTCTTTTTGAACCTGATCATACCATTAGAATCGGAGAATGAAAAGGAGAGCCAAGCTTGCTCCACCATCTCGTCGAACCCATCCAAAGTAAACCAGGAGTGATAAAACCGAAAGGGGGTCGGACCAAAATCCGTAGGAACCTCATGGAGAAGGATAGGACGATGATCAGACAAATGACGATCAAGACATAATGCCGATAGGGAAGGATAAAGAAGAAGAATACCTTCAGTAACAAGAAATCGATCCAATTTGCTCATCTTAGAAGCAGATGAGTGAGCCCATGTGAACGAATACCCTTCAAGATTAACATCCACAAGCCCCGAGGACGAGATAAAATGATCAAAAGATCTTGCACTAGATTCATTAAACACCGAACCTAGTCTTTCATTAATAGAGCGAACTTCATTGAAGTCCCCCATAACTATCGCCTCTCCTTTCCAACGACCTATCAGAATCGAGATGTACTCCCAAAGGGTCCGCTTGCAAGAAGGCGATTGAGGAGCATAAACAGCAACAAAAAGAATCTTGGCATTATTAGGTAACCAAGTCCCGTAGATCGCGATAAAATTATCAGAAACAGTAGCATAATCCTTTTTAAAAACGGATGCCTCCCAAATACATAAAATACCACCCGAGTTCCCAACCGAGTCACTAGCAACAAAATCATAGTTTGAATGACCCCACATGAATTTAACGTCCATGTGAGAAACCCGATCCATTTTCGTCTCTTGAATAGCTAAGAAATTAATCTTATGTTTTGTATTTAATTCCTTAACCCACTCTTTCTCGGTCTTATGACCAAGACCTTGAACGCTAAAAGAGAGAATATTCATTTAAAAACCTTGGCATCTCCTTGTGACCCAATTATACATTCAATGTCTTTCATACATCCTTCCATCTTATAGCCCATAGAGTTTCCTACCCGAATCATATCCTCCATAAGACCAAGAATGGATCCACCAGTATGAATAGACTTAGGATGAAAGGAATCTGCACCCTCATTAGATGAAACCGGAATCTCCTGATTAACATTCATGACTTTAGCATTAAACGAAATGGAACTCTCCTTATCAGCTACCTTGGCAGCAGCATCTTCAACCAAATTTTCATCTTTACGAACATCGGACGAAAGAGGGGTAAAACCAGGGGGATGAGACAATGAGGGACTCACATCACGAAACCCGTCAGGAACTCGTTTGTTCAGAAGGTCATAAATACCAAACGGATCTTCAGAATGATCCTTGGTCGTCTTTCCACAAGGAACCTGATGAGAGGCAGAATTATCTCCAAACACTGTTTCAGAAACTTCAGCTACATCACTATCATCTTCTAAAATCAACCCCTCCGGCTGATTAATATCACCTTGGACAGAATCATCATCCGAAATATAGTTCGACTCCTTTGGTTCCACAATAATTGGGTCCCAGGTGAAAAGTTCTTTCGCACGCGCCTTATACACCTTTCCTTTAAACGTTACCTTAAAATTCTCCAATATGGTATCCGGTTGTTTGGTTAAAACACACAAACGCTTCCGGGCAAATGATAAACCAGAATTATCTTCAATGTCCAAAGCCTTACCCCATTTATTACCAACCTTCAAATACGTTTCACGAGACCACACATGAAGGGGAATGCCTTCAATATCCACCCAAACAACTCGATCATCACTAACAAAATCATGCCAAGCTTCCTTAAGAGAATGAAACCAGGAATTGACACCAACGTGATCCAAGAGACTAGTTTTAGAGGTCACGTTGTCCATTTCTATCATCACCCAAAAACCTCCAAGATACGATATATTGACCTGTGGAAAACCTTCCTTTGATAGGATAGACCGAAGGTTAGGAATCACGTTGATGTCTTTCACCTTTCCCATAACATGACGTGAAAGATCGCGAGTAACGACGCAAGCGTCATCCAAAACCAATGCTGGAGCAGAGGGTGTAAAAGAAGCATGGTCTTGCACAACCTTGACATAAGATAAACCCCCCTTGTCACTAAAAACATTATTCATTTTACCCACATTATTTCTGCCACTCCCTTTCTCCTTATAGTCTCTAAAACTGCTCTTAGACTTAACCTCTGACGCATAACCATTATCCGAGGTACGTTGATATCTTGCAAAATTAGCCTGCAATCTATGTTTACCAATCCAAACAGTACATAGATTGCTAACCAATCGTTCCACACTAAACACATTGATGAATCGAATGAAGGCGAAACGCTTACCATTCTTCGCTCTCTTATTAGGGATAAAAGAGTCCACAACATGACCATACACCTTACACGAAGCGAACAAATCCTTAGCAGTAGTCGACTCCGGAAAATTAGACACATAAATCGAAGTCGAGATCTTAACCACGTCGTCTTCTTTAGTTCTGTAACCATGTTTCTTCCTCGAAACCTCATGCCAATCATCGACTCCCATGATGAACAGACGAATTGAAAACCTTTGGATTGAAGGGAGATCAGCAGCTAAATCAAACCCTAATTACTCGTCGAATCAAATAAAGATAAATTAACACACGACAAAACAACACCCAGCGCGAGTTAGATGATCACAAGAGAGTAGGGACGAAACAAGTCGAGGCCTAAACCCTATCACAATCTAATTGACGAAGGGCTGAAGATTATCAATGAAATTAATCGATCGTTATTTAATGAATGGAGAATTTACCAGATCGGATTAGCAGCTAGATCGGATTACAACCTTCATCATGCACGGGTTATGAGCTAGTATACCTTATAGCTTGGTGGACGAAAAGTGCATTGGTTGATCGACTTGAACGATGTACGGTAATTTCCTTCTCTGTTGTTGTTTTTGATGTCTATTATTTCAGCTTTAACTTATTGAAGTATTAAAATTAAAAGCATCACGTCTGCTTGTAATAAGAAGCTGCCATGGGTTTAAGTTGATCTAAGAAAACATATGAGCTAAAGAAGGTATACTAAGAGTGCTTTTTTTTAAAGGCATGCTACTAGTATACTCGAGTTAGAACCAACGAAGTAGATAGAAGACAAGTGAACTTGTTACAAGTTGATTTAAGGTGGCTTGCAAACAACTACCATTGGTAGATTTTATTTATTCTAACTCCGAGGCTTTAGATTCTTTATATTACAAGTTTTCGGTAAACTTTAAGTTATAGTTGTTCCTAAAACTTAAACTTAATGGAAAATTATATATTATAAGTTTTTGGTAAACTTTGAATATGGAGAAAGGGTTTTTGAGTTTGGTTGAGAGAGGGAGATGCGTTAAGGAAAAAGATAAACGTGGTACACCTGCTGTAAACACTCGTGTTATGGAGGTTTATGTGAATGAAGTCGGGCAAGCGACTATGAATGTCATTGAGTCGACTATGAATGTCGATGAGTCTGGTAATGGTAATAATAGGGTTAATGTGGATGCGACTTATACTCCAAACGTTGAGTATCCTGCTCCTGTTATGGGCGACGAAGGTATTAAAGGCTCTGTCTTAACAGAAAATAATAAGGGCATGTATTGTTTGCTAAGATGGTTACTAGTGAACCAAGTTGAAAAAATGCCAACTTTCGTACGTTGCTGGCCCCGGCGGGTAATAGGGCTGACGTGGTTGTTTCTAAGGAGTATATTCTAGCTATTAACGAACGTTTTGCTAATTCAATGTATGGCTTCTTTTTGGGATAATGTGAGGCTTATCCCATTGTTGAATACTATGTCAAGAACACTTAGAGTAGATATGGACTTATCAAATCAATGATGAACTCGGCTAACGGGTTATTTTTCTTCAAGTTTAGCTCTAAGGATCTAATGATGCAATGCTTGAAAATGGTCCTTGGTTCATTCGTAATACTCCACTAATTCAAAAAAAGTAGACCCCGAATGCAAATTTACTAAAAGAGGATGCGGGTAATGTTCCGGTTTGGGTAAAGCTTCATGATGTTCCTCTTACGACGTTTCGCGAGGATGGATTAAGTGCAATTGCAACTAAACTTAGTATGCTTTTGATGCTTGACTCTTATACATCTAATATGTGCATGAATCATGAGGTAGATCAAGTTATGCGAGAGTTGTGATTGAGCTTCGAGCTAATGTGGAGTTGAAAGATACTATTGTTGTGGTTGTGCCAAAACTTGGTGAGGGGTTTTTTATGCGTACTATTCGTATTGAGTATGAGTGGAAACCTCCTAGGTGTTCAAGTTGTAAGGTTTTTGGTCATTTCCTGGATGACTGTCCTAAGAATCATCTCGGATGTGTTAAAGAATATTAATAATCCTAGACAAGCTGTTAGAGGAATTTAGGTCGGTCCGAATTTAGGGTTTAAGCCGACTAAACAAGTTTATCAACTTGTCTCCTAAAATAATGGTGCGAGTGCAAGTGAAAAAAAGAATCAAGCTAGTATGAATAGACAAAAGGTAAGTAATTCGAACTCATTTGATGCGCTTAATTCAATTGATGACGATGATGACCCGGGTACGAATAGGGGGAATTCAAAGTATCTTGGGAAAGGGGCCAATTCTGAAGTGGTTACTTCTACTCATGGGACTCCATCCGAGGAATTTGGTAGTCTAAATACTACCCCTCTAGCAAAAAATATTAGTAACCTTGAAAGACAAATGCTGGATAGGAAGCATGTGCTTGTGGATGATGATGAGAAGCCTATCAATAAGGTTGATTCTCCGATTAATGCGGATAGTGATAGTGAAGTGGATGAGGTGTTCAATGAAATTGCAGGTTTTATGACATCAACTAGTTTAAAAAATGGTAGTGATGTGCAAAGTAAGAGCACATATGAACAACCAAAGAGTAGAAGTGGATATGGTACAAAAAGCTTGTAGGAACAATGGAAGGAAATATTAGTGGACGATGATTACGACCCATATGATGATGATGAGTATGATGGTCAGGATATTTCTGAAAACCTGCAGGCTATCTGTGATGACTGGGATATCAAGGTCTGTGGTTGGAAGAAGAAATATATTATATTTGATGTTGTCTTGAGTCTATTGTAATATGATTATAGTAGTATTTCTCTTTATGGAGTAGTTTGCTTTGTTATGTTAGCTACCGCCTATATAACGGGCTGAAATATGAGATTCACTCACATCCATTGTACTGGATCATTTTTTGGAGTAATACATTTACTAAAGAAACCATTACTCGAAAGAAATTATTTGAAGGCTTAAAATGGAAATGGGTATAGTTAAAATAGAGAACAAATCACAACAATTAGTCATTTAGTCATATATTTAAAGAAAGGTATATTGATAGAACTACTTTTCACATTCTACTAATGGTTTCACTGTTGTATGACAAATGTTTAGTTGACCAATGAGGGTTTTTATAAAAATATGTCATGGATTTAATTCCAACTCTTGACAAAAAAGGTCAGTGAAACAAGTGCTCATTGCATAGGGCTGAGTCTTTGAGGAAAGGTCAGTCGGTACCCAAAAAGATTCACAAGATCAGAGTTTCCCAACCAATTTAAACCTTTTAAAGACTTTTCACATTCATGCAACAATGCATGTCAAATGATAACCACGCACCAAATAACGGATTATTTATCAATACCATGTGTTTTAATTGTATTTATGATCCTCAATCTTCTTTATCAGGAATATGTTAATTCTTCTGAAAAACAAGAAGGTTTAGTGATTAATACCACTACAACAATTCTAACTTTCAGCTACGACGCATGTTGTAGTCAAAAACTAAGTTCGATTGTAGCTATGATGCTTGGCGAAGACATGTCGACACCAAGAAACTATCATAGTAGGTCCCTTTCTAAACCTCATGGCGACGACGTGTCAATGCTTTTAGCGATTACGATCCACAAAAATTCAACACAAGACTAGGTGGGGCCCACACCCTTTAGCGTCGACACATGCGTCGCAAAAGTTATTAATCAAAATTATTTAAAAACATTTATTAAAATTATTTATTAATCAAATAGATCTAACAAATTATAAACGATTAAAATACTAATTATTATTTTTGCCGAATACCACTTTAGCGACGACGCTAAGGTGAATATGACAAAATAGTATATATGCCTTTAGCGACGACAGGTGTCGTCGCTAAAGTTTCCATGACAGCAAAACAAAAAATGCAGCATGAGCTGCTATTTTTCATATTTTTGCGGGAAAGAATCTACCAAACCCAAACTTGTACAAAATTCATCCGTTCACTTTTCATTCAAAAAAACAAACAAAGTCATAGTATTCGAAATATAATGATACAATCAAGCAAAATACCGTTACGAGAATGCACATAACAAAAGGATGTCAAAACAAATACAAATCACAAAATAATAATAATAATAATAATAATAATAATAATAATAATAATAATAATACTGCTAATACTAATAGTGCTACTGCTACTGCGGCTACTGTAACTGCTACTAATGCTGCTGCGATTGATGTTGCTACTGCTACTGCTTATGCTCCTGCTACTACTCCTGCTCCTGTTCTTGCTCTTGCTCTTACTATTGCCGCTGCTGCGGCCCCCACCACCACCACCACCACTACCCCTACCACTACGACTACCACCACCACTACCACTACCACTTTCACTACCTCGACTACCACTACTACTCGTCACCAGCATCATCAAAATCACCATTTAAACCATCATTACCTTCACCATCACCACCTAAATCATCACGTACAATCTGGCTACAACTTCAAGAGCAAAGGCCGGGAGGTAACCGCCAAGGTCAGGAGGAGTATAACTAGGGCCGGGAAACACCTAGGGAGTGTATATTTCGAGAATGGTATACCGTGAAGAAGTACCTTGTTGTTGACTATTATAGAAATTTACAAAGTGTTTTTTAAGGCGAGTGCTTGTATATCTTATGTGCATGGGTCGACCTTACTGTATTCGTTGGTCGAAATGCATTTACACAGATTTTATTCGTGTCGCTTATAGAGTTGAGCTTAAATAAGGTTCAACCGGTATACAAAGCCTAGCTGGCTACTTTACTATGGATGAGACGGTACGAGTGAAACTGATGCTGTTTAAAAACTCAACTAGTTATACGACTTCATAAAAAATGTGAAGAAAAAAATGAACTTGAGACAAACTTATAAACAATTAGCCTAGGTTACATTTTTTTATTCTGTATCCAAATATGTTATTGTTGAAAATGTCAAGAAGTGCCAAGGCTAGTGATGCCAAAAGTTCAATATAGACCTAATATTTGTTATATATCCAATGAACTAATCATAGCCACTCATTTTTTCATCAAAAAAAAAAACTCACTTTCCACCTCTTTTTTAAAAATTAAATATCTCACACACTGTTAATCGTTACGCAAAACAAAGCATACCATCGCGACGAGAATTAAATTATCTTTTTATAGAGGGGCGACACTATGTACTTTCGACGATTTTTTTTTATAATTTTATGAAGTCATATACGATTTTATGAAATCATATATGATTTATGAAATCATATATGATTTTATGAAATCATATATGATTCGTTATACGAATCATATATGATTTTCGCAATTCGTGACTGAAACAAAATTGAAAAAAAGTTCGTCGGAATCACAAATCATATATGATTTTATGAAATCATATATGATTTTATGAAATCATATATGATTTTATGAAATCATATATGATTTTCGCAATTCGTGACTGAAAAAAAAATCGAAAAAAAGTTCCTCGAAAGTATATCGTGTCACCCGTCTACTGAAAGATAAAAAAATACTCGTCGCGATGGTGTATTTTTTGTCGTGTGACGATTTACCGTTTGTAAGATATTTTATTTTTAAAAAAGAGGTGGAAAGTGGGTTTTTTTATTTTTGATGAAAAAATAGATGGTTGAGATTGATTCATTGAATCTATGACAAATAATGAGTCTATGTTGATCTTAACTCGGCTAGTGATAATCCTTTTTAAATCTGAAAGATATAAATTAGATTCTGTTGAAGTGAAGAAAAGATCAATTCGCGGGTTCTGAGGAGTATTTCCCTAAATTATAAAGTGACGTCCATATATATTATAAAGAATTCTGGGTGATGACGATTATTTATATGATCGTAGACAAGGAATTCAAACATGTAACAATCGGAAGGTAAAAAGGATGGTATAAAAAAAGTAAATTTGTAGGCTATATACTTCATATTTTCCACGTCCATGACTCCTAACACACAAAAAACAGTTGTTTCGTGTATGAATTATTGACAAGATCCATATGTATGCATGCATCATCTATTTACTATAAGCCTGATTTTCAAGAATTAAGATTTGGTAAACCACTTTGAGTTTTGAAACATGTCTCCAACCCTCAGATGGTAACATGCATGCTAAATGAACCGATTAGGATAATTTCTTTCACCTAGGATGACCTGACTTATTAAATGTTAATTTTTGTGTCTAAATTCGAAAACATATGACATGTAGAATGCTTCTTGTTTTCTATACGGATCCGATACCAACTATCAACTATCACATATCTTACTATAATTTTCTAAAACGAAAAACTAGGCATAATATTCTGTCAGTTCTCATTTCCTACTTACTACCGATCTAAAAGATGTAACAACAAACGCAATCGAATATAAACAAAATCAAAACACGGAAAGAATGATCATTTTAACGTATTTAAGTTTTAAATTAAAAAGCATCACATGCACATTTTTAAAATATAAAAGCCGGCAACGGTTTAATTTAACAAACTATTTGAACAATTCAACGAAGGTACACAAACGAATGAACTTCTACACTTGCTACTATGTCAATAAAATTCCTTCAAAATTTTTGAAAGAGACTACACAACCAAACATTCCTAATATTATTATTAAGTGACCGATTCCCAAAAGTAAACGGTCTCTAAACCAAATCTACAAACTCATCGCATGTTGATCTGCCTATAGCAAGGATTTGGCCACTTAGCTTGTTCATGGATTAAACACATCGATTTCCATCTTCAGTTTTAAAATCTTTGAATGCAATATTCTATTTTGACCTAAAATAAAAGAAGTGAACTAACTCACCAATACCGCAAGGAACCATTCGACAACCATGCAAGACTACAAAGCTGCAAACTACAACCAGCAAAACTAGGATCCTAGCGTTAGCAAATCTAGAGAATGACCTATAAAACCCTTGTCACATGAAACCTTTCACAACCTATTATGGTACGTCCCCTCTAAAGTAGTGCTTAATTCTATGACCGTTCACCTTGAAGTTTGGCCTGGAGTTTTATTATAACTCGATGGTGCCATATGGAAAGACTTGGGTAATGGTGAACGGTCTGGACCAACGGGATTTTAACTTGCCCGAGAACATTTTCAATCTAGAGTTAAAGAGGAGGACTTGATCACCGACGTTAAAAACGCGGTTTTTGATCTTTGAGTCATGGATCCTCTTTGTTTTCTCTTTATAGATTAAAGAGTTCTCATAGGCATGATCACGAAGTTCATTTAGTTCATTGAGTTGAACTTTTCAGTGATCACCCGTGGTCTCAAAGTTAAAGTTTGCATGCTTCAAGGCCTAGTAGGCTTTGTGCTCGAGCTCGATCGGTAAATAACATGCCTTTTCGTACACGAGCTTGTATGGAGTACACCCGATAGGTGTTTTGTAAGCGGTACGGAAGGCCCAAAGTGCGTCATCTAACTTGTCCGACTAAGAGGCAAGGTTCTCGCCCATGGTCCTTTCATGAATTCGTTTCAAGCCACGATTGGATATGATAAGTGTAAAATACACAAATCTGTTTATACTAAAAATGACCCTAAATGACCAAAAACATACTTAAAATGGCAAAGATATACTTGTTTTTTTGTTTTTTGTGTGCAGGTACGGATAAGACAAAAATTACAAGAAAACTGTCAAAAACGGACAAACACGGACACGAAAATCAGAAGAGCATAAAAGAAGCCAAGGATTCAAAGCCGAAGCCAAGAAAAGTCAACTATGGTCAAGCTTCAGTCAAAAGTGGTCAAACAGTCAAAGAAAGTCAAACCTTGGTCAACAGAAGTCAACCACTAGAAGACAAAAATCCCAATGTTTCCATTTAAGTCCCCCAAGTTCCAAAAGTTACACAAATGGTCCCTAAGGCTTAATGGGCCCTAAACCTATCAAAAACAACACCCGGATCCAAAGCCCAAATCAAAAGCCCAAAACCCTAAGCCCATTTCCCTTTTATTAAAACCACAGGGACCATTTCTGTCATTTCTGAAAGTTCCTTTACACTAAGCTTTTATTAAAACAAAGAGAGGGACTAACGTTGACAATAGGCCAAAGTTTAAAAGTTTTTACCCAATTCAGTTAGAAAAAAGGCGCCAACCATGGTTACTATTCATCGTCTCTTCCAAAACACCACTCAGTCAAAACGAAGGGGCTTTTCACAATTGAAGGTTAATTTGGACTATTCAAGTGAAGAACAACAGGATGGCAAGGACAAATCAGTCATATCAAGCCCCCTCATTGGCTCACTAATGCCACATGGACTCAAAGAAGCATAAGAGATGATGATTTTTACACTAGATATACTCACATAACTAGCACAAGGACGTCACATCAGAGGATTGCCAGCTTGGCAATCCATGTGACTAGCAAGTGATCTAACAGCTCTAATCTATTCTCCAATGATTGGATTAATGTATGGTCATGATTGATGGGAGCTTGGGCAGCAAGGCAAGGCCTAGATGGTTTATTGAGAGGCTATAAAAAGCACTCACCTCTCACACACAGGGTAGTTTTTTTTAGAATTTTAGCTTAATTTTCTAGCTTATGTAATTTCCCTTTAAAGCTTTTTGTAATTTTCCTTTCAAGTTATGTAATCAAGTTTTATATTAATGAAATTCAGTTTTAATCTTAAATAATCTATCAAAAGCTCTTTTGTTTTCTTTCATAAGCTCTCACTTCTCTTTAAATGATAAGCTAATGTTCATAAGCTACTCAATAAGCTCTCTTAGTCTCTAAGCTAAGATAGAGCTTAATTCAGTCTTAATATCTACTTAAATCCTAAAAATCGCTTAAAACCTTAACTACTTTGGACTTAAAAGCTTTTGGAAGGTGAGCCAATCATGGAAGGGCTCACATGGACTTTACTAGCTTATCCAATAGGATAAGCTAGAGCTTGTAGATGCTCATTTGAGTTTAAGCTTCTGTTTAGCTGAAGCATCTTGTAAGTTCTCCTTAAATTTCCTTGTCATTTAAATTCTAGCTTAATATTTACTTAATTGCTTAATTAGCTTTACTTAAACTTCTTTTTTAGTTGCTTGATTTAGCTTATTTGTGTTTCATTTTTGCTTATTGATTATGTCCTTTCAACTGCTTTTAGTTTTTTGTAGCTTAGATAATAGCTTACTATATAATCTGTCATAGCAATCATAAAAACTAAAAAATAGCATTAGTTGTAGATCTTTGAATTTAGCTTAATTAATTGTGGATTTAGGTTTGTTAAGCTTGTTTTAAGCTAATTAATGTCTGGAAATAAGGATTAGCTATTTAGATTATCATTTCATAAACTTAAGTGAAAACTGTTATAATTAAGGGAGTGTTTGGTTTAGTAGAGTTTGACTTCTTAAAGTCAAACTTAATTGTGTAATTCATTTGAGATAGTTTCAAATTCACTTCAAACTAGTAGTTAAATAGTTTTCATAAGTTAGTTTTCAAAATTTAATAAGTTTGAGCTTATTTTACTTGGCTGTGCACCAGGGGACTATTTTCCTTTTTTTAGCTTGTGAAAATTTTATCCTAGCCCTTTTAGATTTTGTTTGTGCTTGCATTTTGTTTAGATACAACCATTTAGTGTGTCTAGTGCAAAGGAAAGCACCAAGGTATCCTGCATTGGGGTTTTGTCTCTTGGGCATCTGCACTAGCAGTAGTAACCATAGTTACTACTACTGTCATTTTTAGCCTAATTTCAACTAATTGTTTGTAGGAATCATTAGCTTAAACTCAAATAGCTTATAGTTAACATATAGCTTAGCATAGATTAAGATTTACTTTTCATTTTCTAGCAAAATTACTTAGGATAATCTAGTTTAAAAAGTCATAAAAATCTCTTAAATACCAAAAACAAAAGTAATTAAGTTTAGCCTTTAAGTTTTAGATTTTAAGTTGTAGCATCTGATTTTCTTATTTAAATTTATATCTTATAGTTTGATTGTTTAGTTTTCATAAGCTTAGCCTTTGAAATAACTTAATAAGCTTTCTAGCTTAAGTGTTCTTTGAGCTTTTTGTTCTTTGAGCTTTTTGAGTTTGTTCATGAGTTAGCTGTTGTAATCCTCAAATTCAGTTGGCATTTAGTGTTTCTTAGTTATCTAGCTTGTTAGAATAAGATTCCTTACATCTTAAGGATCCTAAATCAGTTTTTGCTTTTACATTTGAGCTTATATTGAAGTATGTGCAAGCTTTTTAGTGTAGTTAAGAAAAAGTGAGCTCAAAAGCTCACTTTCTGTAAACAGTAATTTCAAAAGCTCTTAGAGAGCTTAATTTTGTTTTTTAGCTTCAGTTGTTTTTATTAAAAGTACTTAAAAAAGTGTTGTTTTTCAGTTTTAACATTTGGTTTTGAAAAATATAAAAAAAATGCAAAAAGGGTGTTAGCCAACCTCGAACCCACGACCTCCTTCTCACAACACTAACGTTTTAACACTTGTGCTACAATAGCTCATCCGTGAGCTATTGTACACTTTAATCCTTTATCCTTTCTTTGGGCCTTACACCCATAAGCAATTCGTAGCTGTTCCAGCTTATTTTAGGGCTTATGAGTTTAGTTTTTTCGTAGTTATTATTTTTCTTAAGTTCTTGTTAGCATTTAGGATTTTCCCTGAATTTTTGAGAATTTTTCATTTAGTAGATTATTTTTAATAATTTTTCTTAGGATTTAATTTTCGAAGAGTCATAAAAAATAGAAGAAAGTTTTATAAAAATTCAAAAAAATAGTTTTTAGTATTAGAATAAATACTTTTAGGTTTACATTCAGAAAAATCATTTTCAACACTTTTAGATTATAATTTTCATTTTTAAGCCTTTATTTTAAATTTTAAAAATAGGATTTTAATTTTAAAAATAGTTAAAAATAGTTTTCTGAGTTTTTATGTTATTTTAGATTTTTCTAAGTTTAAAAATCATTTTTCTTAATTTTTAGGACTTAATTTGCTATTTCTTAGGATTTAATTAGATTAAATTAGTTTTTAATTCATAATAAATTCAAAAATTAAAAAAAAATGTTTTTCTTTTTCTTAAAATTTTCTTTTGTTCTTATTTAGGTTTAGAAATTTAGTTTGCATTTTTAGGAGTTAATTTTAGTGTATTTGCTTAATTGTCGCGTTTTATTTGTTTCCCGTTAATTGTTTAAGCGTTTAATTGATTTTAACTGTTCATTTTAATTGTTGCTTTTATTTAGTAGTTATAGATACTCAAAAATATCTTTTCTCTCATTCAAATCATAATCCAAGCTAAAACAAGGTTTCAATTTCACAAGTCGTTGGGGAAACGACCCGGGTGATCATTCTTCCCGGTTAAATATACGTATTATATATTATATATATCTTTTAGAGTGAGCTTTTTTTAAGGGAGACTTTAGGAAAGTTCTTAATTGCTCTTTTGGAGAATTATTATATATTTTATAGTATATAAAAACTACAATCAATTTTTGGCGCCGTTGCCGGGGATCGAACCCGGGTCACCCGCGTGACAGGCGGGAATACTTACCACTATACTACAACCGTAAATGGTGTTAGAAACAACATTTGCACCAACATTGTTTCGTTGCTATATCGACTGTTGCAAAAAAGAAAGTTGTTGCTAATTAGCAGTCAAAAATGTTGCTATTGGAATTTGAACCGAATGCCAAGTTGCTACTGATTGACTAATTTATCAACAAAAAGTGCTCATTGCTATTTTGCACTGAGCTTCACTCTAGCAACAACTTCTCAATTTTACAACGATTTGTAAGAGCTTGCAAATTTTGACAAAACCAAATTTGTAGCTATATCAATGATGATATAAAAATAGGGCTGGTCCCTTTCAAGTTCTTTAATTCTTGGCTAAACGAGGACTCAATAAACCTGTTCACTCAATCTTCTTGGGATCGTGAACCACGTCGTAATCGTCATAATGTTAATCTGTGTAGAAAGTTGAAAGCTTTAAAAGCCATTTTAAAACCGTGGAGTAAAAAATCTTAGGCAGAAATCATTTCACGAGAGTGCTATTTTGACAAAGCATCTTGAAGAACTATTTACATGCGGAAATTGGTCTTTTGTCTGAGTCAGATTGCAATCTAAGGTGTGACAATTCCAAGCGTTTGTTCGAGTTAGAATCAATAAAGATAAAAGACTTGCAACAAAAATCTAGATGTCGGTGGACTTTAGATGGGGATGAGAAAACCACGTTTTTTAACTCAATTATCAAGGGAAAAAATCGGCGTCAGTTGGTTCAAGGCATTATTGGGAGAGTGATCCACGTAACATTAAAGAGCGTTTCTTTTAAGTGTATCCTGATAGATTCACGAAGAATATCCCTCGTAGACCTCGCTTTCATAGTAACAAGTTCAAGACGATCTCGGAGCTTCAAAAATATTTTCTTGAAAGACCTTTTGAATATGATGAAAGTAAGAATGCCGCCTGGAGCTGTGGAGAGGACAAGGCGTCTAGTCCTGACAGATTCACTTTCAGGTTTATTAAAGATTTCTGGAACTTGATCCGTGACGATTTTATAAAAGCAATCAAACTTTTTGAGATCGAAAAATCAATTGCAAGAGGATGTAATTCATCTTTCCCCTCCTTAATCCCAAAAGTCTCTAACCTGCTTCTTCCTCAAGATTTCTGTCCCATCAGTCTTGTAGGTTTCTACTATAAAGTTGTTTGAAAGTTGTTTGCTAACATATTGGAATCAGTCATGAGTAGTATAATAAGCAATGTCCAAATTGCATTTTCAAAAGATCGACAGATTACGAAAGGGCCTTTAATCATAAATGAAGTGATTTCTTGGACTAAGAAAGTGAATGGAAAACTCATGATTTTCAAAGTGGATTTCGAAAAAGCTTTTGACTCAATAAACTGGAATTTTATCAATGACATTATAGGTCAAATGGGTTTTGGTGTTAAATGGAGAGACTGTATTTTGTGTTGTCTTCACTCAGGTTCGATCCTCATAAATGGCAGCCCCTCTAAGGAATTTAAGCTGAGCAAAGGTTTGAAACAAGGGGATCCCCTGTCGCCTTTTCTGTTTATCATTGCTATGGAAGCATTGCATATTGCTATAATGGAAGCAAGAGAAAAAGGAGTATTTACTGGCGCTGAAATAGGAAAGAATAAGGTGGAGATTTCTCACCTTCAATACGCAAACGATGCACTTCTTTTAGGCGAATGGTCCGAGTTAAATATAACAATTTTGATCAGAATTTTACGATGCTTTCAAGTATCCTCGGGACTTAAAGTCAATCTTAATAAAAGTCGTCTTATGGGTGTGGGGGTGAAAAATGATGGGGTTAAAAGAGTGGCGAGGTCTATCAAATGTAAAAATGCTAGTCTTCTTTTCATATATTTAGGATTACCGCTTGGCTCAAGTATGAGAAAAATAAATAGTTGGGATCCTGTAGTGAGTAAATTTCATCTAAAACTGGCAAAATGGAAGGCGAAATCTCTCTCTTTTGGTGGGCGTTTGACTCTCATCAAAGCTGCCATGACTAACCTACCGACTTATTATTTTTCTCGTTTCAAGGCTCCAACTTCAGTTATCAAACTGCTTGAGCAGATTCGACGCAAGTTCTTTTGGCATGGTGGGGTTGAAGAAAAGAAAGTTTCATGGATCGAGTAGAGTAAAGTTGTTACCCCTGTGAAATCGTGAGGTCTTGGGATAGGATACCTTAAAGCTTTTAATCTTAGTCTTCTTTCTAAATGTTCGTAGAGATGGCACACAAACAAGGATGCCTTATGGAATGACATTATTTACTCGATTCATGGCCCAAAGGGAGGTGATTTCCTAAATTATGCTTCCATTAACACAAAGGGTACCTGGCATGATGTTCTAAAGACGTGCCATGATGTGAACAGTCTCCATATCCCACTTTCTTCCTTATTTACTCGTTCTATTGGTAAGAGAGTCTCAATTATATTTTGGTATGCAGAGTGGCTCGGTACTTTCAAGCTTGTTGAAGTCTATCCTATATTATATGCTTTAGAGTCCTGGACAGATTGCAACATATCTAATTATCTTTTTAAATCGAGAGATCATCTTACAATGACATGGAACTCGCGTCGACCTATTTGTAACGGTAGAGAATAAGAAGAAATGGAAAGTTTGGCTTATTTACTTCAAGGAGTGGACTTAAAGTTAGGGTTGATGGTTGGAGTTGGGCTCTTGAGAGCTCAGGAAAATTATCACTTAAATCTCTTCGGGTCAAATTTGATGAGAAAATTATCGCTTTATATCATGAGAAAACAAGATGGAATTCTTTAGTTCTAAAGAAGGTAAACATTTTAATATGGCGAAACGACATAGTCTTGCAACAAGATGTAATCTAGACAAGAGGTCTATTGACTTGCATTCGATTCTCTACGCAATGTGTGAAGAAGATGTTGAATCATTAGACCACTTGATAGGTCGGTGCTTGTGGTCTCGTAGCGTATGAAATCTCATTTTTAAATCGTGTGGTTTCTCTCTTCCTGTGGATCTTGATTACAAATGTGTTTGCAATATTGTCAATCGTTTAAGCAACGAGAAAAAGAGAATGTTCTCGCCATTTCATCTCCAATGCTTTGAAGGAGTCATTTTCACCTTTGTTTATCATATTTGGAGAAGCAAAAATGCTAAGGTTGTCTGCTTAAAAGAGACCAATTCAAGGATGTTAAAAGTTTATCATTTTGCTAGGTTAGTAATAGGTGTAAAATTTTTTAGATTAAATTGGAATCTGTGGGTAACCCGATTTTAGCTATCTCTCTGAACGTGTACTGTTTTTTTGTTACTTTCCAGCATCTTGATAGATTTTTGTGTTCTAATAAAATTCCGCCATTCAAAAAAAAACATAAGGCCGCTATGATTATATTTTAGAGAGTCTGCACACAACTATGGATACACTAATAACTACAATGGGTCTGGAATAGACTACTTTGGTCGGAGGCTGAAAAAGAGCAGCTTCAAGAACTTAAGTGCTTGGTACCACAACTATAAACTTACAGTCTTGAAGATAGATGAGTGTTTTCCACAAGCGGTTCACGTGAGTTAAGAAGCCATGCAAATTTTAATCACAAACTCCTCGCCTTTTCCATCAGATTAACATACTAGATTTATTCAGATTATTCCCATCGAAGTTAACATTATATCTTGGAGGGTTTTGAATCAACGCATTCCGACTTGGGCAAACTTAGACTCAAGAGGAATAGATCTTCATATGGTTCGATGCCAAGTTGTGAACTTGTATGACGGTATTGAGATTAGATTCCATATTTTGGCCCAATGCAAAGTGGTAGCAAACTCGTGGGCAGAAATTTTCAAATGGTGGAATCTTGATTTTAGGCAATTCTCATGTATTGGAGATCTCATAACTCAAGCGAACCATTCATACACGTCGACCTCCTACTCCACTATCCTTGATGTTGTTGTCCAAACAACTATATGGACCCTTTGCCGTTTTAGAAATGCAAGTGTTTTCGATACTCAAAAACTGAATAAAGAGCTTATCCTTAACGACATTAAGTTGGTTTCCTATAATTGGATCTCAAGTAGAAGTAAAAAGGTTTTTGTAATTGGATAAGTGGTTTAGTAACCCTTCATACACTCTTTCTCTTTCTTTGTAACCTTGTTTTCTTTCCCCAGCTCCTTGCAAGGGTGTATAAATAATTCTACTTTTTCTGTTGAAAATAAAACATACATAAGATACATGCCAAAAGTATAATATAAAACATATATTTTCTAAAGATCTAATAAACAAATCATGATCAATCATTATTTGATCGAACTAAAAGACTCACTTTTAATCTTTTTTATTAAATTAATGCTAGGATTTTAGTCTTCATATTAGCTTATTAATAAGTTCAGGGGTTAGAGTGTTAAGTTATTAGTAGGATTAAAATATAGGTTGGTTGGATTTGCTTGTGTCTCAAAGCCAGCCCGTTTCCTTTTTCTACATGTATTCACAGCCGACTTTGTGTCTTTGTTTGGGTCGGTTACCTCCCCCCATCTCTATAAAAAGAGGTGAGGGGAAAGGGACTCGACACTTCATTCTTTCAATACTAATCAACGTTTCGTTATGGTTATACATTGTGTTCTTTTTTGTCGAGTTTATAAGCTGCTGTTGTGTGTCGTGTTCTTCACAGTTCAGGTATCGCATTCTAATCTTCCAGGTTGTAGGGTGATCGAATCCTACAAGTGGTATTAAGAGTTTGGTTCAAAGTTTTGGAAGTTAGGGTGAATTCGTGAAGGCTTCTTGTGATAGTTTTCTGGAAGGAGCAGAAAAGTTCCTTTTCTGTTTGGGCTACCTGGTTCAACAACAACAAGAAGGAGCAGCTGGTTGATAGTAAAGAGTTTTTTCTTTTCTTCTTGAAGGGTTCGAATTGTTGAGGTTTATAGACTATCGACAAAGGTTTGAAGCTTCAAGGTTTTGTTTGATTCTTGGTTTAAAGAAGTCGAACATGTTTGGTGTTTTTCTTTCTGGTTCTTTGTCAGGTTAAAGATAAAGAAAGAGGATACTGATGACATCAAATAACGTTGCATTTATACTATCATTTATCCCGAATAAGTTACCCACTTTTATATAATTATTGCAAGAATTCGTACTTAATTGTTTAAAAGTGTTATTTGCAGTAATCAAGGAGTGATTTGTGAAGACATGCTAAAAGGCGCATATTTTGGAGCTAAAATGAAGATATTTGATGATTGCTTATTTCTGACCAATACGCCATATCTAGAAAAGAGATACGGCGTATCAGCGCCAACTCTTCATAAGAAAACGTGTACAAACACTTCCTAATACGGCGTATCCACATCTACCTATACGCCGTATCCAGCTGGATAACTATTCAGAGATTTGGTGAATAAATATATTTTGGGAAGATATATTAGATTGATTATAAACTTTGCGCGCACTTCAAGGGAAACACCCCAATACGCCGTATTAGCCTAGCTCAATACGGCGTATCAAGACTTTTTTCAGACACTATAAATAGAAGACTCAAAACGAGTTTTCGGGGTGCAAAATCATATTCTTCATACCATACACATAAAAGACGGTTTTATGAAGAAAAGAAGAGCAACCAAAGGTCAAGCATCGATCACGATTCCATAGAAGACACCGTGTAATTCCTATACTCTTGTAATCATTTAACTTTTGGTATCGTTCGGTAAAACTTTTAGTTTACCTTGGTTATTTGATCACGCTTGTATAATTACAATGGTTATAGGCTAATACCCTAGGGTATTAGCCATCTTAATAAAGATTTAATGTTTGGTTTGTTTTAAAATCGATTTTTTAATTTATCGTTGAAAGTTTAATTATGTTTATCACATGATACTTGTCTACGTCTTTGAATATGCGACCTATCATTTAACTGGGTCTAGTTACGCCTAACAAGTGAACTAGATAATGGGATAGCTCTCCATATCATGTTTTATATCACTGGACCAATAGGATCACAAATAATGTTATGTCTTTGTCTTTAAATTATGAGATTAGTTGGACCGACAGGTGACCCATAATGTTTCAACAAGTATGTTCTTGATTAATTGATAAAGATTTGAACAATGAACTATCAGTATATTAAATACCGTTAAACAGTAAGTGGGTAAAGTCTCGATGGGATAGGGTTTGACAAGATCACAATTGCTTTAATCCCTAGATAGATTATAATTAAACTAAAAGGATGCTTTATGCGGATACGTTAATTGTGACAGGATTTAACGTGTCTATATCTTAGGATGATGTCCCGCCTAAGTCTTAAGAATGATATGCTGCTTCAAGATAAGAAATCATTGCACTAAATAATCAAACCAGCATTTAATCAGATTTAATATGGCTAATACGGTTTTCTATCATTTGGCATGTACCGCTCTTTTATCTAGATTGTTTTCTTGCATGTTTATTGTGTTTAGAATTGATTATTGTTGGGAATAAATCTTTAAGCTTTTAGTTCAAGAACTTAGTACTGCTCAACATATAACTACCAGTACTAACTGGGTTTGTACTGCCAGCAGAAAAGTTAGTACTGCAAGTACTAAACTTAATACTGCCAGAGAAGATTAATACTGCTAAAGGAAGTCAGAGAAGCCAGAAGTTAAAGATTACTTGGAGATGAAGATTAGAAGATAATTATAGAATATATTGTATCATAATATTCTATAAGTTTATGTTTATCTTTA
>BQNB010066984.1:0-26239 GCA_026074375.1 Tanacetum coccineum | reverse complement strand
TTTCCAAAGGTCGCGCGCGGTGGAATCTTTAGGAAAATTTGTCACAAAAACTGATTTTGAAATCTTCTGTGTTTGATTTTCATTTGAGTTATGGAAATTACAATCGCCCATGATTAAAGAAAGAAACGAAAACCCTAATCCTAACGAAACACGTCGAACCAAATAAAAGGAGATTAGAGATCAATAATAAGATGTAAATCATCCTAATCAAATGATATTGAGTGAATGATGATCAAACAGGAAAAGGATTGTCGATCGAAATCAAAACCCTAACCTAATGACACGTCGAACCCAATACCACAAGATTAAAGGACTCGAATCAGAAAATAATCTCAATAATCAAATGTTATTCAGTGATTGGTGATCAAACAGGAATAAGATTAACGATTGAATAAGCAAGGATTTGCAGAAGAAGTAGTACCATTAAATTACAAAACTTTTTAATATTTTTTTTAGTTTGTCTATTTGCAGCAGTAATCAAGTAGTGGCACTCTACGTAATCGTAACTTTTAATTGTAGAAAATATTTTGTAATGTTTATAATATTTTATAAAAGTGTGAGGTTGAATAAAAATTTCATTTGATCATAAAATGCATTAAGCATTTATTTATTCATACCTTTAAGTGATGTATTTGTTGAAATGAGAATTTACTACCAATTACTTGTTTACGTTTAATTTTACGTTGAACATTTTTATATTTTGTGATTATCAAAACGTAAAGATGTGAAAAAATATTAGTAATGTTTTTAGGTATTATATTTTTATCAACAGAATTAAGTAAAAAATATTTTTTTTTGGGAAAGTTTATAATGTATATATTTTATCAATATTGAGGTCAATGTAACTGAAAATTAAGTGTCTATTTTGTAACAGTTTATTTAAGTGTATTAATGTAGTCCATTTGTAACAATCCATTTAAGTGTATTAATGTAGTCCATTTGTAACGGTCCATCCATTTCAACCCACTATGAAGCACTATTTAAGTGTATTAAGTGTAAATCATAAACCTAAGGAGTATAAAAACCTAACACACTGAATAAAATTACCCCATCATTATTTTTCATCTCTCTGTGTTTTCTCTCTCTACAAAGCACAAACACATCTCACTCTCTCTTTTAAAACCACCAAATCCCGCTTCCACACATATGAAATTTTACCGCCACCACCATTTAGTTATGCCGTCAGGCCCGCCACCTTTGCCAACATCATGTGCCGTCACAACGACCGGTTTACATTGTTTAGGTGGGTTTGACTGGTTGTTTTGAAGTAGGTGGTTTGGCCAGTGCTTTTTATATTTGTGGTTTTGATTGTGGTAGTTAGCGATTGAGATCAAATAGGAACTGGTTTTTGGTTTATGTCATGGTTGTTTTGTGGTTTCGTTATCGGGTCTTAGCCGGATCTTGGTATGTAGTTTTAGTCGTACACCGTTGTTGTGAAAATGTTGTGGCAAAAGACTTTCTTTGTTTTGTGTTAGATCTAATTCCTTGTAAAACGTTGGACTTAAAGATTGTTTCATGTCGTGATGAAAATCATATGTTACGATGGGAGATGAAAGTATATATAATTGCGGCGTGTAAAACGAGTTTTTAAGGTTTATAAACTTGCTTTTTATATTTTTGTTAGTTTTTGTATTTGTATGCTTTTTGTATTGGTTTGAACTTTTGTTAGTTGATGGGTTATCTCTTCTTCTCTACTATCTTATAAAGGATTTATGACATTCCTAAAATGAAAGTCTTAAAAAAATTAAGAACAAAAACTATTTCTTTAAAAGGAAATTAACAAACTATTAGACAATATTGTATTATTGTTTATCCCAACTGAAAATTAAAGTGTTTTCATGCACTTCATTTCGTAACAGGTTTATTTTGTAACTGTCCATTTAAGTGCATTCATGTGATCTATTTGTAACGGTTCATTAAACATCATTTAAGTGTCAATAAGTATCTATTCTAAACTTCTAAACTATATTATAATGCATTTAGGATATCAAGCTAAATGGTAAGATTTAAAATTAAGACATTTTAACTTGTTTATTAATTTTTAAAAAAAATATATGAATATAACGCATGGTCATAATAACATTAACAACTCATTCTATTCTGAAAATTAAATCTAAAATTGTAACGGTCCATTAAAAATAAAGTTGTAAGTTTGTAACAGTTCATTCTCTTTAAAAAAACACAAAGAACTATCTCTCTCTTTCTAGTCATATAGCTCATTCAAACAAAACAAATTTTTATGTATTTAAAAGCCCATTTAAACATTAGTAACCGTTGTATATTATTAATACAAATTCAACACAAAACTCAATATAAAAAACAAGCGATAATTCCATTTCTGGCCCAAAATCCAAACAAAAAATGCAACCCTAAGCCTAGAAACATCTTTTTCCAAAACTGACCCTGGGCAACTTGGCTACTGGGCAACTCGCGTGCAAAATTTGACACGTGGAAAAAAGGTACACATTTGTAGGGCAATTTGGTGTACTTTTTGGGGGCAACTGTTGTACTTTTGGGGCAACTGGGCTACTTTTGGAAAAAAATATTCCTGGGCTTAGGGTTGCATTTTAGGTTTGCATTTTGGGCCACAAATGGAATTATCCCAAAAAACAAGTTCTCTTTCCTCTCTACAACCTAAAAACACACCACAGTCCTCTTTCAAAAACTAGCAATAAAAACATTTTGGGCCTCATAAAAAATTTAAATTTTTATATAACCATCACTTAAACAAAAGACCATACGTTTCTCATTAACCTCTTTAATCTTTATGACCTAAAAATTTTCCTCACACAATGCTTATTAGTAATTAGTAATAAATATATATTCAACCCCTCATCAACCTAGCCACTATATAAAGTCAATACACAACCAAATCTTTAAGTACGCAAACATATCATATCAACAACGTAGATAATAAAAAATTAATCATCAACATTTTTACTAAAAAAGTACAATTAATATATCACATGATACAAAATAATAATGCATAAATCATCTTATCAATTTTTTCCTTTTTAAAACATAATTAAATGAAATTTACAATTAATTAATGATATTTTTAAAATATTCCTCACTCAAAAATAAACTTAATATAACACATGATACAAAATGATAATGCATAAATTATCTTATCTTTTTTTCTTCTTTAAAACAACACTAAATGAAATTTACATGACATTAAGCGGGTCATAGAAACCAATCTTTAATGTAGTTAGACTTTCTGACACCGCATTTTTCGACCATGCAATGAACTACTATTTACGACCACAACTTAGCAATATAGACACCATCACATGACGCTAAAACCGTTACTCTCTATGTTCAAATGTTACTGTATATAATATTACACGTCCAAAACAACTAGCAATAGTTGTGACCACCGTTTTCGTATCGTCGTTGCTGCGCGATGCACGGGTTGTCTGCCTTTTTTATGAAATAGTGTGCGGTAAAGTTGTTTCCTAAAGCTATCTATATGCGTAAAGTTAGTATCGTGAGAAACATATAATCGCTTAACAAAATTTTTGATTATAAGGTGCCCGCCGCCGTAATACGTTGGTACCCTGCTATAAAAGTTTTTTATAATGTTACTAAATTCATAAGAAAAAAAAAAGCTAATTTCCAATAATAACCTTTGTTGAACATTTTTTTCCTTATATAAATGCAATTTATCAAAAAGACATTGCTATTGCCAAAAAATATAATCACACGGGTACCCGCCGTCGCATTGCGCGGTACCAGGCTAGTAAATCAAAATGTGCCAAAATTTCTATCTTTTAAAGCGATGAATAACTTATCAATTTCTTAATGATTAAAATAAAATATATATATATATATATATGTCATAACAGTATGATTTATATAGTCAGATGGCTGTTAATGAATTGGAGATTGATTTGTATTATCAACTTAATTACCCCTAAAACTTACTCCAGTGTCACAGAATTATAATCGTCAGACAAAAAGCACACAAAAACATACAGTTTAAGAAAAGTGAGACCACTACACTTTTCAACCAATCAAATATAATTCTTACTCACTAAACTCTTTTTTGATTAGTTAACACAGAAAATGACTATCATTTTGAGTCATCCAAAATGAATATGAAGACTATAATTTTGGAATAGGGAGTATAATATTTACAATAGTCGTCACAAAATGAAAATAAGGATTATAATTTTAAAACAAGCGAGTAAAATATTTACACTAGCTGCCACGAATTTTGGGTGGAAGGTGAGGACGGGGGGACTCGATAAGGCGTGAGGCGTGACGCCTTTCTTTGATTAAACTCTGATAACAAAAACTAAAATGAAAAAGATTACACGCGAGGATAGTTTTTTAACTTAATTAATTATGTACAACACTAATTGTAAAATCGATATATATGAAATATGATATATATAAATATTTTCATATTTTGTGTCGCCTTAAATCCATAAAAGGCACATATGCTAAATCTCAACAGAAATTATAGCCAAAAATGTGAGCTCTGGGCTGCAAAAGCCTAAATAACGTTTTAGCTTATTTTTCTTTCTTTTGGGGTTTAAGCCCATCAAATAAGCTAGAAAACGATAGGGACATTAATAAGATAGGGGAGTCCTAAAATAGCTAAGTTATCTAGGTTAAGCCCTCAAATAACGAAAATATTAAGCTAGTTTGAACATAAAAGTTTGTAAAAGAAAAAACAGAAAAAGGTGAACTTTAAGCACTAAATAAGCTATCTAAATGAACTAACTAAGCAAATAGCTGCTAAACCTAGAAGGCCTACCTATAAGCTATGTTAAAAAGCCAAAAGATCCTAATGCTTAATAACTAAATAACTAGAAAAGTGGGCTGAGTTTAATGGTCTCAGTCACCAGGGAGGGTAACATGGGCTAGGGCTTTTTGGGCCTTGATAAAAATAAGCTCTTAAAGCTTATTGGCCAAAACAAACACAACCAAATTTTAAAAGGGTACTTAGTGAGCTTATTTTCAAAGTATTAGCTATTAAGGACTACTTAAACATGCTGATTATTGGGCTTAAAGATGGGGGATTTAAAAAATATTGCAAAGCTAAACTTTTGACTTTGGCTTGGTCTTACCAAAGGGACAGAACAAGGCTTGGTACATAGGCTAGAAATACTCAAAATGGCACAAATAAGGTTTGCTTAAGCTGCATAAGCAGCTTAAGTGGTTTAGCTAGATTTGGCTTATTCAAGTTTTGACAGAAAACAAAAAGATCATGAAAACTTATTTTTAAACTAACAACTATGATTAAATTAGCTTAATAAAGCCTACACACTCAGCCAAAGTTGGCTGAGTGAGCTTGACCCACTACAAACCCAAAATGACCCATTTTAGGTCTAAACCAAACACCCCCTTAAATGTATAAAATTCGGGTTTTTACCTTTTTTAATGAAGGAATGGCTAAGAAAAGTGATTATAAGTAAGGTTTAAACAATTTAACACATTCTTACACAATTTTAAACAGAATTAAAAAGCTTAAATGATATTTCAAATTTTGACAATGGCAATTTTCTCAAAAACTCTTAGCTTTTATTTAAGACTGAAAGTTATACAAAATAGCTTTAAAAATAAACTGAATACACTGAAAGATTAAAAATAAAAGACTTGGGAATTGGAAAAAAAAAAAAAAAATAAAGCTAAAACATAAAAAAGTGGTTTTTTTTGCTTCGCTTGGTCTTGCTCACTTATACTGTCCAAAAGACTTGGGACGAGTTTGTTGTGAGAGTAGGAAGCCTCACACTTAATCCTAGCCCTCCATTTGGTCTTCTCTTCATCTCACCATTATGGTGTCTCGGATGGTGGTTTTGACGGGAAAGGGGTATAAGGCAGGTAAGGGTGGGAAGAGGTGAGGTGAGCTGAGAGTGGTTTTGCCAAAACCGTGGGATATTGGGTTGGTATGGGTTTGCGGAGTGGGTTATGGCAGGGGTGGGTTTGGCAGGTTTAAAAGGAAAGAATTGGGAAGAGGCAAGAATGCGCCCCATCTTTCCCTTCTCTTTTCATTTTGTTAGCCAAGTTTTCAGTTATAAAAAGGTTTGGAGTGGCAGTTTACAGGCCCATCTGGTTTTATAAAACAAAAAGAGTAACAAGGGTTTTTGGCAATTTTACCATGAATGGTCCCTGCTGTTTTTAAGAACTAAAAAAGTTTTGAAAAATTGCAATAACTGTCCTTAGTGTTTTATTAAACCATTTTCCTTTATAACAAAACTTTTAAAACTTGGCAATTTTTGGCCCCTTTTCTTTATTTTTTTTCATTTTTAATATAAAACAAGTTTTTAAATTTACATTTTTTGGCCTTAAGTACTTTTAAGATAATTAAAAATGTTTTGGGCTATTTGGACTTGTAAAGGGACCCAATTGATGTGTCTGGGCCCATATGGTTTAGGCCTTATTTATTGGGACTTTTAATGCCCAATAAGTACAGGTTTTGGTTTATTGGGCTTTTTCAAGCCCGAATAAGGTTAGAAGGTGGAGTTTTTGTGTGTACAATGCTGAATTGGCTGTAACTGGGCTAGGATTGGGCCTCAAGTCTTCTCAGGTATTGTCAATTGCACACAAATGGCTGATTGTAATTGTTAGGGCCCATTTGTCTCACTAGTCTTCATAGATAATACTATTGGGCTTTCCGGCCCATCAATGGGTAAGAATGCATCCAATAGTATTCTTCATTTCCGGCTCCGGTTTGACTGCTGATTCTTCATATTGACTCTGGACTTGCATTTTTGGACATTGGCCTTGATTTTGCACATCTTTTCCATTTCCATGCGCAATTTTGTCCTTTTGGCTTGGTTTCTGTCGTTTTGATTGATATCCACTTTCTGCACAATACAAATGCAACAAACATATATGGCAGTTTTTTGTCTTTTTTGGTCATTTAAAGCTCGTTTTAAGTAAAAGATATTGTAATTAAGCACTTATCAAAATCCCCCCAAACACGTATTGCGTGTCCTCACGACAATGTATGAAGTCAACCAGTAACCCCGTTGTCACACCATTTTTTCTGAATTTACACTAACTAACAAACTACAATTTTTTGTCTTTTTTTTTTTTTTTTTTTTTTTTTGGATTTTTCTCATTTTTAACAAGTTTGTCTTTCTTTATTTATCATACTGGGATCATGAATGAGAAGCGTCCGTATAAGTGATCTACGGATGATCTTACGATATATTCATCGTCCTCTCGATTTTCACAAGTTGTTCCAAGCTATCTAAGCAATTAAACAAGATCCATTGTCGAATAAGGTTTATATGTAAGTCCTCATACTTATACTTGTGAATTTTTCAAACTCCCTACATGATATTAACTGATTGAATGTGTGTACTCATTTAATTAACCATAGATTCAACTTATTTTCATAGTCATAATTCAAAATGAATCATGACTCATGAAAGCACAACTTATTAAGACTTCCGTAACTTGATTTCGAGATTTAAACTTTAGAAACTTTTTTGGCAACATTTTAACATCATAAATCATAGTTCTTTAAACTTAAGGATGCGTTGCATAGTTTGAACCCCTTTCCTCGTGGTTAACGGAGCTGGATAATCACAACAACGCCGACCAACGGTGTTCTTAAGTTTGAAAACCCACCCCGTTGCTAGCGTAGTGGGAAATCACATCAATACCTTATTCCTAATATGGCTAAGGATTGGTGTCTTAGTTTGAACCCTCACCTAGACCTTTCTTCCAAGTGAGATATCACGACACACCAAATCCCTAGAAGTAAAGACGTCTTAGTTTGAACCCCCACACCTCGTTTGCTAGCGAGATGGATATCCACGACACATCTTAAACTTGCTCCATAATAATCAACTGCATGCTTCATTGGCAAAATTTCAATATTCATGCATTTTTGCATTCACATTTCATTCATGCTTCTTTGGCATTTATCTTTTAAATTACTACAAAATCTCGCTTTTGAAAACTCAAGTTACAAATTTGAAGCTTTGTTTCTGAAAACATCGATTGGACTTAGTTGAATTAAATTGAGTACGTTATGATAAGGTGTATTAGAAAATCACGGTAGAGAAAACCCACAAGTAATTTCGTAATAATTTTTAGAAGAATATGTGCTTAGCACATAAACTTGTATTTTAACTCTATCTTTTCTCGTTCTTCACATTATTAAATTCAAAGCAATAGAATTCGTGAAACTTGGCCTAAAGGAACTAGCTAGGCCTCAACAAACACACGCCCATCGATCAAAAATATTCTATTCTACCTAAGAGAAAAGCAAAACTTGCACAAAACACTTATTTTTATTTTTGAAAAATTTTCACATTTTTTTCATATTTTTTGGTATTTTGGTGGTAAAAACGGTTTACGTGGTAATAGGCTGCAGGAAACAATCAATCGAAGATACCCCCCCAAACAGAACTAAACATCGGCCGCGATGTGTAAGGGTATTACATTAATCTTAAGGCCATTTTTATAAGGTATGACCAAATGAGATAAAACGTTAGTCCGATAAGATTAGGATAAGCGGATTCCAAATGAACTGAGGATGGAAAAACTCTGATGAATGACAAAACAGAGAGCTTTCACAATCCCTGGCAATCCTGGACAATAACAACAACAACATGAAACAAACAGAAAACGGTAATGGAAAAGAACAAGCTATCTTACACAACAACAACACTTTATTTTAACTACGGATAAGCCTGGGGTGCCTCCCCGCGAAGCGCTTGTTTAGGTCGCGATGCTATGACCCAGCACAAGGATTTTATTGATCCTTGTGAAAGTTTGGAGATCTGGAAACTACCAATGTGGTACGTTCCCTCCAAAGTAATGCTTGACGCGAATGACCATTCACTTTGAAATTTAGTCCGTTGGCTTGAGAAAGCTCAACAGTTCCGTATGGAAATACTTTAGTGATGGTTGGGGAATAAAAAAAAAAAAAAGGGCCATTCCAACGGGATTTTAGTTTGCCCAGAAAAACTTTAATCTGGAATAAAGATGAGGACTCGATCACCAATGTTGAAAACACGGTTTTTTGATCTTGATTCCATGGATGCCTCTTTGTTTGGCCTATGAGATCAAAGAGTTCTCATAGGCATGATCACGAAGTTCATTAAGGTCATTGAGTTGAACTTTCCAGGTGATCACCCCGTAATTATAGATCGCAGTTTCCTGTTTTAAGCCCAGTAGGCTTGTGCTCAAGTTTCGACGGAAGATGGCATCCTTTCCATACACAAGCTTGTAAGAGTACACCGATGGTGTTTGTAACTTGCGGAAGCCCATAATTCATATCTATAGTTTGTCCGTACCAGGAGCACGGTTTTCACCTATGGTCCTTTCAGATTCTTTCAAGCAACGATTGATACTTCACTTGCCCACTTGTTTGTGGTGATAACGGTGGAGAACGTGAGTAACTCCATATTCTTCTGCATGACCTTTGCAAACTGGTCATTAACAGAAATGGTTCCGCGATCACTTTATGATTGCACGGGAGCACCAAATCTGCGAAGAGAGATTATCAATTTGCAACTAACTATCGGGGCAATCATTGGTGGGGAGCGCTTTCGCGATCAACCCATTTGACAATATCGACTTCCACGAGGAATATACTTGTTCCGTCGGAAGACGGGAACGGGCCCATAAAAGTCGATGCCCATATGTCAAAGATTTCACAAACTTGGATAGTTTTGATGCATCTCATCACGTTTGAAGTTTTTCCTTGACGTTGGCACGAGTCACAGTTCTGACAAACCCTGGGCCATCTTTATAATGGTGGGCCAAGAAAAAACCGGATCAAAGATCTTTTTAGGCTGTGAGGTTTGCACCATGATGGCCCCCGGATGGGTCCATTGTGTGCAAGCTGAAGAATCTTCAAGAGCTTCCTTGCCGTGCACACATCCGCCTATCACTTGATCCGCACAAATTTAAACAAGAAGGGTCGTCCCAGAAATAGTGTTTAACATCTTGAAAAACTTGTTTCTCTGGGTCGACATGCCCTCACATGAATCCACCCGCGTGGTAATTTGCAAAGTACGGCAAACCACGGGGCTCTAGAATCCTCAACGAAAGGTCACCATTTTAACGTCTCAAGAGGAAAACTTTCATTATCTCTTTAGGATCCATTGACGTTTTCATACGGTTTTTCCACTGGACAATGATGCTGCGAGGTTTTCTCGGCTCCTTTAGTACAATAACTTTGAAGTCAAATTCTTGGAAGGAGGAGAACCCATCGGAGCAATCCTGCCTTGGCACTCCTTTTTTTGCAAAGAGATACTTAAGGGCGGAATGGTCCCCGATGCACTAGCTTTGTTCATGAAGTAGGTATCAGACCTGAATTTAACGAAAGCATACACTATTGGGCATAACATCCTTGTTTTCAGTCTAGTAAGTTCGTATTGTGCTTCAATCAAGGTCTGAGTGGGCATAGTGATAATAGCCGAAAAATGTTTCTCGTGACGTTGCACAAATCCAAAACGCACCAATGGCCGAAATCCGCTTGCATCGCACATAAGCTCAAATGAAGGTCCAGTTGGAGCAATCAAGATTGGAGCTTCCGTAAGTCTAACTTTCAATTTTGGAAAAGCTCGAAGGCATCATCGGAAAACATGAATGAGTTATCCTTCTCAAAGATGATCATTGGTCGAGATATTTTTGAGAAATCCTGAATGAACCGCCGGTAAAAACCGCATGACCGAAGGAATCTCTAATTCCTTTGACGGAGGTGGTGGATGTAATTTTGGCAATGACATCGATTTGGCTTTGTCAACCTCATCCCTTCTTAGAAATCTTATGGCCGAGGACAATGCCCTCTTGACCATAAAATGGCTCTTCTCCCCAGTTAAGACTTAAGTTGGTGTCCATCCAACACTTTAGAAAGCCATGTGGTCTAAACGGAGAGGCAGTTTTGGATAGAATTCCCAATACCCGAGAAGTCGTCCATTAAAACTATCCATCGTCTTCTCAACCATGTCATGAAGATTGTAACATACATCGTTGAAACGTAGTCCTGGAGCATGTGCATAAAGCGAAGGCATGCGACGGTAGACAAACGTCCGTATGGCAAGTAAAAGTAGTCATTTCTTGATCACGGGTCAATGGATTTTGGGAAAAAACCGAGAAACCATCCGAGTAAACAAGTATTCATTCCGCCCTCAATCTCTCACGTTTGGTCCATGAACGTAGAGAATGGTCTTACTTTGCGGTGGCTTCATTTAACTTAACGATAGACAATGCATACCCGCCAGTCCGGTAACCAAACGAGATGGGATCAACTCATTTCCTCGTTCACTACCACAGTCCCTATCCTGCCCTCTTTGGTACACACATGAATCGGGCTAAACGCCATGGAAACTGTCCGAGATAGGAGTAAATCAATCACCAGCTTCGAGAAGTTTTTTCAACTCCTTTTTAATAACTCCGTGGATTTATGATTTACTCTTCTTTGATGTTGGAAAGACCGCTGTGCATAGTCTTCTTCCATAAGAAAAAAAACATGCCCATTGTGGGTACAAAATTCCGTTGAATACTCGAATGTCAGAAAAGTATCCCAAGCGAGAGCTCGCTTGTGGACGTTAAGCACCTTTATTACAGAGCGGGATTTTTTTCCTCAACATTCAACTACTGTTAGCAATAATTGACGGGCAACTTGTTGCGCCCTCCAAAATGCATACTCGAGATTGGTAGGCAGATCCTTGAGTTCAACCTCAGTATGTTCATCAATGAAGAATTGGCGTTAATAGTATTCACAGACCTTAAGCCAGTTCGACTTCTGGATATAAGTGTCCTTGACTTGGAGGGGGAAGTGGTGGTTCACTATTCAAGATGGCTTCTAGAATAAGAATGTCCCCCTCAGGATCATAGTAGAATGGATTATATGCTGGACAATCCGGATCATCTGCTAGACCAAGGAAAGAGTCGGCTTCTTCGAGAAGCAAGAAATCACTATCCCCAAATGGAGTTAGGGTAGGAGAAGAAGTAAGCAACCAATTGGATCTTAATACGAGTGGATTCCACTCGCGATTGTATCAGTAAAACCAAGAACTTCTTGAGAGTATTCCTCACAAGCCATATCAATGACGTCAATCTTGTTTGCCGTCATGTGAGTGTAATTGGCCGAGTATCTTGAAGTCTGATCCAAATTTAAAGTGATGGCTCACTTCTATCTAAGAGTTAATTTACCCTTGTGCACATCAATCAAAGCACACCGGTTTTTTAAGAAGCACCACCGAGACTAAAGGGACTCGGGGGTCTGCTCAAAATCCTACAAACCACAAAGTCGCTGGAAAGTGAAATACACCAACTTTAACGGAATGTCTTTTGTCAATTCCCATTGGTTAAGAAATTGATCGTAATCCGCAAGTTCGAGTGTCATGCAAGTTGGCGTAAGATCAGGAGCGAAGCTTTCCCAACAGAAAATGGCATTAGATAATGCTTAGCACCGAGATCGCTAGCTAAATTTCATCCATCCCTGTAAAATTCACAAGCATCAGGAAACTGCCGGGGTCCTCCAAAGTTTTCTAGGGAGTAAACTTGTTTCCAGATGCCCGCCGAACAATGTTCATTCTTCGAAGTTCGAGCTAGTACAGTGTTCCTTTGGAAGTTCGAGCCACTTCATAATTTCTCTTTATTTCCAAGTAAAGCTTTTAGAGTCGAGGCGAATTTGGGCATTAAAACAAGAGCATCCGTAAAGCTAATCTCGAAACTCATCTCTTTGAAGATTTCATAGAATTTGACCGATTTGATCCTTAGCTGATTACGGCTCCATTTCAATATCACGCCTCGAAGGATAATGGGAAGGAAACTGTAGGTTTAGTATTTGGTACGGGAGCAACAACAGGAGCAACAATGGGCTCAAACTAGAGTTGTGATTGTTCAGGACTACCGAGGTTGGACGGGTGGCAGTACTTTGTGAACACGAAGAGGTGCACTGTCTTTGTCAGCTCGGTTATTGTTCACACTGAAGAATAGGAATTGGATGGTCCGTGATATGCAAAAACACCGCTTCGGGTAGTGATACCCTTTAAAGTCTTCTCTAATGGGGATAGTAACTGTGTAACAGGATGTCACTGACCCTGAAGTAGAAAGCGGTATTGGCAGTTACAAACTTAGCCAACATATCAGTCAGATTTGCCATTTGATTGTTTAATTTGTTTGTTTCGATTTTCATGCTCTGACCCTGGGTTTTGGAGTTATTCTGCCTATTTCTCAATGATAGCATCATTACCTGACGTAGTTGTCAAAATCGTTCTGAGACAACTGTGTGTCTGAGAACGGGGCTTGATATGCTGTAGACTGATTAACCTGGGGTCTTGAAGTTGATTCCTGACTTGAAATTGAACGATTAAAATTTCCACCTCTGTTTTGGTTGAAATGCTCTCCGGTTTTGTTTAAAGTTATTCCTCCCCCGATTGAAATTGTGTTAGCATTATTAAGCTTGAGAGTCTGAACGGTGGAAAAACCTGAGGTCTAATATATATTGAAACCATTTGAGAGTCTGGAAATTGGAGCTTACTTGGTTTTAATAGCTGCAGCCGCATGTGACACATACCAGAAATGATGTCCATAAACGTTCCGATGAGTGCTGCAACAGTTTTGGTGAGAATGTGGCACCACCACAAGTAACACAACTTAGGACTCAACTTCTTTGACAGGTGCAGGAGCTGGAGTCTGGAGCACTAAGCTTGGTTTTCTGTCTAAGAGGCAATGCTCGGACAATATCCTTTAGTTCAGCAACAGCAGATAAACAGCTTGGTGAAGAATTCGTACTTACCTTGGCAACAACGCCTTGGCTCGTGTTTGACGAACCTTGACTTGCTTCGATGATTTTTAAACATTCGCGAGCATTTTGTCCAAAAAGTTCCACCTGCTGCGAGTTCAATGAATCTTGATCCATTAATGTCAAGGCATTATAGAATGTATCAAAGTTATGCAATTCTGAAATCCTTGGTGTGGACATGCCTAAGTAGATCATTGAAATCGATCCCAAGCCTCATAAACGATTCAACGAACCTCTGTTGAAATCTGGGATTCTCATTGCAAGATTCGTCGTTTTAAGAAGGAGGGAAAACTGGTTGATGAATTTGGATACAGATCGTCCAAGTTTGAATGGAACCGCAGGGGGTTCTTTTTCTAGCCATTATTCGGCTGCTCCAACGTAGAGAATGAAAAAGCAATAGCTTAATCGTAGTAATTGGAACATTTTGGACCCTCATTGTGGATGGTATCTTGTTTGAAGTAACGATAAAGCATTAAGCGCGTCTTCTTTGTCATGACCGAAGAATCTTTTTGTATCTGGACAAATGAATAACCCATGCTTCAGCTCGAAATTGTTTTGCCACAATTTCAGGAATAAGATTGCGTCCTCGGTACCCCTCGGTGTATGCTTGGAGCAATTGAGCCCTGTTCAGTGTCTGCCATTGGCTCCACATTAGGATCTTCCTGAATTGGTATTCTATAATACGAAGAGGTACTATAACAACTGGCGGTCCCTGTCTGGTGGAGTGAGGTTCGCACGGCTCACGAGACTGAGATCGAGTGCGCATGCACACAAGGAAATGAAATAAATAATAGAAGTTACACTAATTTTTTTGGATTTTTTGGATTTAAAATTTATTCACAATCTATTTAAAACGGACAAGAGATAGACCAACAAAGCCACACCCAAAATAATCAATCTATTTCACGGTAAGCTCTCAGAATCAAAAAGCACAGATGAGGGCTTATAGAAATAGCGCGAAGCTTATTTCTCCTTTGGTCGTATTTCCTAGGAACAACCCTTCGCTTAAACCCACTTTATAGTTTGTTATTCAAATGAGTGAGCCGTATATCGAAGTGACACAGAAGGCAAGTTTTAAATCTTTAGTCGATTAGGGAACTCAGCAGTTCACACCGGGAACTTATTATGATAATACCTCAGTAGAGAATATTATATTTTGGTATTTTTACCAATTAGTGATTTTTAATTTTTATGGACAATTTTTTTTTTTGATTTTTTTGGTTTTTTTTTTTTTTTTTTTTTTTTTTTTAATTTTTATATGATATGTACTAATAAAAAGAAAAGAAAAATATTTTTGTGTTTTTTTAATATGATATATTAATAATAAGACAAGTTCAGATCAAAGTTGGATAGAAATCGTAGCAAATGCCATCCCCGCAAAAGCGGCCCAAAAATTGGTTTCGTCTGATAGTATATATATAAAATAACTCAAATGCAAATCTCAACCAAATGCCCTTGACCAAGGCAAAAGGTCAAAATCTACACAAAGAGATTATAAAATACACAAGTAAGAATCAATGATAAAAAGATTCCGGAAGAGATATTCCCGGGTCGTATGTCCCAAAGAGGCATCAATTAAATTTATCCTGGTTTTGATGAGAAATTGAATGAGGAAATCACTGAGATAATTAAACTAAAGTAATTTAATAAAACCCTAATATATTCTACGGGAAAACGATATAGGAATGATCTTAAAAACTACGGGAAACAAAATTAGGTATAAGGAAATCCTAAAATTAAATTTATACTAAAATACGGGGAACAGAATCAGGTATCGGGAACCCTAAATACTAAAAATTAAGAAAATAAATGCTAAATTAAATTAAAAATCAAAATTAAATCCTAATTAACTTAATTTGAAAAATAAAGAAAACTAGAACTAAAACGGAGGTCGTTTGAATACTAAACGAAAAGAAACGGTAAAACGCACCCGGTAAAACGGGTCTAAAACTGAGATTTAAGAAAAATTAAGGCTACACTAAAATTTATAATTTTCCTAGACACTAAATGACAAAAGAAAATTTTATAAAAAAGAAAAATATTTTTTTATTAATTTTTGGATTTTTTATAAATTTTTAAAGATTAAAAACTAATTAAACTTAAGAAAATAGAAAAAGACAAAAAATAAAAGTTATAAAAATTCTGAAAAAATAAAATAAAATAAAGAAAAAGTTAACAATTCTAAAAATATAAAAATGCCCAAATTTTACTGATTATATAAAAAGTAATTAAACTAATTAATTTTAAACCTAATTTATATTAATTAAATTAAATAAACTAACTGTGGTTAACTAAAAGGACTAACAGTGAAAGGACTCAAGGACTAACAGGGTAACAGGCTAACTAACCACAGGGACTAACAATGTTAACTAGAAAAGACAAAATTACACAAATGGTCCCTGAAGTGGACCCCGACTACAAAGTGGGTCCAAGTTGCTTATTAGCAAAAAGCCAAAGAAGCAAACTTGTTCAGGGGCTTAAGGGGAGCATTTTTCATAAAAGGCACATAAGCTGAATCTCAAAGAATAAGCCAAAAATGTGAGCTTTTGGGGCTGCAAAAGCTAAATAAGCTTTTTAGCTTATTTTTCTTTCTTTTTGGGGTTTAAGCCAACAAATAAGCTAGAAAACTATAGGGGACAGTTAATAAGGATAGGGGAGTCCTAAAATAAGCTAAGTTATCTAGATTAAGCCCTAAAATAAGCTAGAAATGATTTAAGCTAGTTTGACAGTTTTAAAAGAAAACAGAAAAAGGTGAACTTTAAGCACTAAATAAGCTATCTAAATGAACTAACTAAGGCAAATAAGCTGCTAAACCTAGAAGGCCTACCTATAAGCTATGTTAAAAAGCCAAAAGATCCTAATGCTTAATATCTAAATAAGCTAGAAAAGTGGGCTGAGTTTATGGTCTCAGCACCAGGGGAGGGTAAACAGTGGGCTAGGGGCTTTTTGGGCTTATAAAAAATAAGCTCTTAAGAGCTTATTGGCCAAAACTAAGCACAAACAGATTTAAAAGGGTGGTTAATGAGCTTATTCTCAAAGATTGAGCTAATAAGGACTACTTAAACATGCTGATTATTGGGCTTAAAGATGGGGGATTTAAAAAATATTGCAAAGCTAAACTTTTGACTTTGGCTTGGTCTTACCAAAGGGACAGAACAAGGCTTGGTACATTGGCTAGAAATACTCAAAATGGCACAAATAAGGTGTGCTTAAGCTGCATAAGCAGCTTAAGTGGTTTAGCTAGATTTGGCTTATTCAAGTTTTGACAGAAAACAAAAAGATCATGAAAACTTATTTTTAAACTAACAACTATGATTAAATTAGCTTAATAAAGCCTACACACTCAGCCAAAGTTGGCTGAGTGAGCTTGACCCACAACAAACCCAAAATGACCCATTTTAGGTCTAAACCAACACCACCCGTTTAAATTATAAAATTCGGGTTTTTACCTTTTTTAATGAAGGAATGGCTAAGAAAAGTGATTATAAGTAAGGTTTAAACAATTTAACACATTCATACACATTTAAACAGAGATAAAAAGCTAAATGATATTTTCAAAATTTTGACAATGGCATTTTCTCAAAAACCTTAGCTTTTATTTTAGACTGAAGTATTACAAACCTAGCTTTAAATAAACTGAATACACTTAAAAGATTAAAAGAAAAGACTTGGAATTGAAAATTAAGCTAAAACATAAAAAAAATGGTGTTTTTGCTTCGGCTTGGTCTTGGCTCTTTTATACTGGTCCAAAAGACTTGGGACGAGTTTGTTGTGAGAGTAGGAAGCCTCACACTCAATCCTAGCCCTCCATTTGGTCTTCTCTTCATCTCACCATTCATGGGGGTGCTCGGGTTGTGTGTTTTGACAGGGAAAGGGGTTATAAGGGCAGGGTAAGGTGGGAAGAGGTGAGGGTGAGCTGGAGAGGTGGTTTTGGCCAAAAACCGTGGGAAATTGGGGTGGTATGGTTTTGGCGGGAGTGGGTTATGGCAGGGGTGGGTTGCAGGGTTTAAAAGGAAAGAATGGGGAAGAGGCAAGAATGCCCCCCCATCTTTCCTTCTCTTTTCATTTTGTTTAGCCCAAGTTTTCAGTTATAAGATAGTTTGGAAAGTGGCAGAATTGGCCCTTGTGGTTTATTAACAAAAGATTTAAAAAGGGTTTTGGCAATTTACATGAATGGTCCCTGCTGTTTTATAACTAAAAGAAGTTTGAAAAATTGCAAAAACAGTCCTTGTGTGTATTAAACCATTTTCCTTATAAAATTAACTTTTAAGACTTGGCATTTTTTGGCACCGTTTACTTTATGTTTTTCATTTAATTATAAAACAAGTTTTTTTTAAAATTTTACATTTTTGGTCCTATTGGTGGTTTTATAAATAAGAAAAAATGTTTTGGGCTATATTGGCTTTTATTGGTCCCAATTGATGTGTCTGGGCCACAATAAGGTTTAAGGGCTATGTTATTGGGGCTTTAAGGCCCAACAAGTACAGGTTGGTATGGCGCTTTTCAAAGCCCAATAATGTTATAGTGATTTTGTGTGTACAATGGCTGAGATTTTGGCTGTAACCGGTGCTAGATTGGGCCTTCAAGTCTTCACAGGTTTTGTCAATTGCACACAAATGGGCTTTTGTATATTTGTTGAGGGCCCATTTGGTCTTTCACAGTCCTTCATAGATAACTAATGGGCTTATCCCGCCCATCATATGGGTTATAGATTTGCATTCAATACGTATACTTCATTCAGCGCCCCGGTTTGACTGCTGATTCTTCGAAATTGACCTCTGACTATTTGCCATTTTTGGAACTTTGGCCTTGATTTTGCCCAGTCTTTTCCATCCATGCTTAGTTGGCATTTTGCTTGGTTGTCTGTCTTTTGATGATATCCACTTCCTGCACAATACAAATGCAAAACAAACATATATTTGGCAGTTTTTGTCTGTTTTTGGTCATTTAAGCTCGTTTTTAGAGGTAAAAGATATGTGTAATTAAGCACTTATCAGACACCATCAGATGACGCTAAAACCGCTACTCTCTATGTTTAAATGTTATCGTATATAATATTACACGTCCAAAACAACTAGCAATAGTTGTGACCATCGTTTTCGTATCGTCATTGCTGCGTAATACACGGGTTGTCTGTCTTTTTTATAAAATAGTGTGCGATAAAGTTGTTTCCTAAAGCTATCTATATGCGTAAAGTTAGTATCGTGAGAAACATATAATCGCTTAACAAAAATTTTGATTATAAGGTGCCCGCCGCCGTAATCTTGTACCCAGATAGAAAAGCTTTTTATAGATGTAGCCTAAATCATAAGAAAAAACAAGCTAATTTCCAATAATAACCTTTGTTAAACATTTTTTTTCCTTCTATAAATGCAATTCATCAAAAAGACATTGCTATTGCCGAAAAATATAATCACACGGGTACCCGCCGCCGCATTACGCGATACCAGGCTAGTAAATCAAAATGTGCCAAAATTTCTATCTTTTAAAGCGATGAATAACTTATCAATTTCTTAATCATTAAAAAAAAATGCCATACTAGTATGATTTATATAGTCAGATGGCTGTTAATGAATTGAAGATTTATTTGTATTATCAACTTAATTACCCCTAAAACTTACTCCAGTGTCCCAGAATTATAATCGTTAGACAAAAAGCACACAAAAACCTACAGTTTAAGAAAAGTGAGACCATTACACTCTTCAACCAATCAAATATAATTCTTACTCACTAAACTCTTTTTTGATTAGTTAACACAGAAAATGACTATTATTTTGAGTCATCCAAAATGAATATGAAGACTATAATTTTGGAAATAGGGAGTATAATATTTACAATAGTCGTCACAAAATGAAAATAGGGATTATAATTTTAAAACAAGCGAGTAAAATATTTACACTAGCTGCCACGACTTTTGGGTGGGAGGTGGGGACGGGGGGACTATATAAGGCGTGAGGCGTGACACCTTTCTTTGATTAAACTCCGATAACAAAAACTAAAATGAAAAAGATTACACGCGGGGATAGTTTTTTAACTTAATTAATTATGTACAACACTATTTGTAAACTCGATAAATATGAAATATGATATATATAAATATTTTCATATTTTGTGTCGCCTTAAATCACCTTTAAAAAACATAAAAGCTACATCATGACTTTTAAGACGTGAAACTTAGTCATGACGCCAGGCTATTTATACCCTTGATATATTTAGAGATAATTTAAGAAAAACATGATTGAAGGTAGCAAAAGGAAATAGCATAAAAGAGAGGGATTAGAAAGATAATAAGGAATCCTGGTCAGCAAGGAGAAAAAGGGAAGAATCAAAAAGAGGAAGGAGAGAATGAAAATGTCAAGAGCCACATACACAACTTGTGGCTCTCATTTCATTTCACTTTGCAAACGTGGCTGTACGATCAAAACACTTCATCACCATCGACCACACCCAAAACCAAAACACTAAAAAAAAAAACAAAAAAAAAACATAGTCCCTGTTTGTCAGAGACAATAGATCTGTCTTCCGTCTATTTATCCAACCAAACATCACCGTTTATTTCTCATAAAATGTCGGATGGTAAAGATCCTGCTATTAAGCTCTTTGGTAAAACTATACAGCTGCCGGATACGTTGACTGACGGCGCTGAAAGTCAACGTGTTGACGGCGCTGCTCTTAAAACTGAAGATCGCTCTTCGTCTGATGGTAGTTCGTCTTCTGATGCTCAGTCTGATGATAATAACAATAATATGAATGATACTGATAATAAGGTAATTGTTTTATATATTTATTTATTGTTTATGGATCTTGTTTTTATTACTTTAATGTTTTTTTATTTATATGAAATCGTTTTTATTTTTTTTGATAATGTTTACTGGGGTTTACTTTTTATTTATTTATTTGGGTTTTCTTGTACTTTTGTTTGCTAATAAGATGATTAATGTTGTTTGTTTATTACTAGTATATGTTTATCGCAAAACGTGATAACCGGCTGAGCGGGCGAATATTAAGTTACTTTAGGCAATACGGATTTAGGAAGACGATAAGTTTTGAGTATAATATTAGCGATACTATGACTTAATTTCTAAGATTAGTCAGGATGCTTGTTACGCTTGTTTGATACAGCCTCTTAATGATTACTATAATAATCCTGAGTAATTTTTCTAGGGATGATTGTTAGTGTCATGACTAGTCTGTTGCTTTGCGTGAGACTGATTCTTAGATATGTTGGGCGATTTTGCTTTTGTGTATATTTTAAGGCTTAACTGAAATTATTAAAAGCAGGGACTTGATCAGCTGCCAAGCAATCTGATAACATGTGTTTGACAGTAGTTACAATCTTTATAGTTACGGAATACAGAGTATATTCTATTGCAATCATGATATTGTTATTGTTATGGCATGAAGTTTACTGAAACTTGTGGTAAATATAGGACCAACCTGAAGAGAAGTCCATGGACAAACAAGAGGATAGAGCCAATTCTACAATTTCAGAAGAGGTTACAGAGCCAAATGCAACCTCAACGTTAAACGAAAATCCTACAACATCAGCTGAAACCGAATCTGCTAATGCAAAAGCCTCAAAATCAGAGGAAGAACAAAGTGAACAGGATAAGACCCTCAAGAAACCAGACAAGATACTTCCGTGTCCTCGTTGTAATAGCATGGATACCAAGTTTTGTTACTACAACAATTACAACGTTAATCAGCCTCGTCACTTTTGCAAGAACTGTCAAAGATACTGGACAGCTGGTGGGACAATGAGGAATGTTCCTGTAGGTGCCGGACGCCGCAAGAATAAGACTTCAGCCTCTCAATATCGTCAAATAACTGTCACGGAAGCTCTTCCTAGTGAGCTAGGTCACGCCGTCCTTAAACCCAATGGCACTGTCCTTACATTTGGTTCGGACACACCTTTGTGTGAGTCGATGGCTTCTGTTTTAAATATTGCGGATATAACTAAGAGGCAAGACAGTTTTCGTAAGCCTGAAGAGTTGATAATTCCTGTTCCTTCAAGTAGTGATGAAAACACAAATAGACCATCAGTCACTGAGATGCAAAATTGCCACGGTTTCTCCCCTCAGATGCCCTGTTTTCCTCCTGGTGCACCATGGCCGTACCCGTGGACCCCTCAAATGGGCCCCGCTTTCTGCCCTCCGGGATATCCTATGCCATTCTACCCTGCACCACCACCGTATTGGGTTTTACCTGGCCCTGGCCCTGGTCCCGGTCCATGGAGTATGCAGTGGGTTCCCCCTCCGGCTAATTACCATCCTGCACCTGCGGCTGGTCCTATTTCCCCAACATTGGGGAAACATTCACGAGCTGAGAATGGAGATGAGGATCTGACAAAAGAAAGTGAACCCGAGAAGAGTCTGTGGGTTCCAAAAACATTGCGGATTGATGATCCTGAGGAAGCCGCCAAAAGCTCGATATGGGCAACATTAGGAATAAAAAACGATAGATCTGTTGGTGTGAATGGAGGTGGTATCTTTAAGGCTTTTCAATCTAAAAGTGAAGAAAAGAACACAAGTATTAACGAAACATCTCCTGCATTACAAGCTAATCCTGCAGCGTTATCAAGGTCTCTTAATTTCCAAGAGACCTCGTGAGTGGTTAGTTTTGTGTTTTTGGGGCAACGGGAAGTGCAAAGGGGTATGTGTTGCATGGAGATAGGCTTCAGTGAGATGCAAATAGGATGAAAGGTAAGGTCATTCCATCCTTAGTAGTTCCCAATGTTGTTCAAAAGAGAGACAAGCAAGCAACCGAGGGTTGCAGTGTATTTTGACTTTAATAGTATTTTTGAGTCTCGTGTACATATGTTATCTGTGAAATAGTGAAGAAGGTAGAACAGAGTGAGCGTGTGCAGTGAAATAAGTTTAGATACCAAAATTCACAAACGTTAATCTTCATCTGATCTTAGCCTTGAAATGGGTTTCTTGCTAATTTATAAGATGTTTATGTTCTGATTTACTTATGTAGTTTATGATGCAGCAATTATATAGGTGGTTCTTTGTAAGGTATCTGAAGGCATGCTTGTAAAATATGGTATCATGGTTCATGAAATAATTGACGGCTTTTGTTCTGGGCCTTTGGCACTTGTTTGTTTGGCTTGCTCAAGAATAATAGGCTCAGGATTAAATATTGTGACCAGTTGTTGAACAGTTGCAAGTTTTGCGTATTGTTGAGCTGTAGGTTATAATATTTTTTATTTGTTTTTGAAACAATACAGAACTTGGCTTTTCCGAGGGTGTATTCTCACTGTCTAAACAACAGAGTGACAGTCAGAAATGATTTGGAAAGAAACCAAAGTTTTCGTTTCTCAAGTTTTTTAGGAGTCGAAAGGAAAAGCTTTCTTAAAACTTTCCTTTCAGTTATGGAAGATTTGAAGAGAAAGGATTGCGTATAACTTCTATGAACTCATATAAACACAAAATTGCCCTTACTTTTCACATAATTTACCAATTTACAAAAGAAAGTGTAGATTTTTAGTTTTATTTCAACAACAGAAAGCAAATTAGTATAATTTAAAGTAGTACTTGATTATGTTCTTTTTCCTTCTGAACATTGAGCACATAAGAAGCATCTGATACATTTGTAATGCTTCCCAAATCGTTTAAGATCTAGTTGTGTAGTCTAAAAAGTTTGGATTTTGGTACAAGTATTATAATGGATTCGTTGCCGTGGTCCTAGAGTGTGCCTGAGGGTCCAACTTGGACTACGAATTTGTGGATGGAAATGACTCATTTGAGGTTCTTCTAAGAGCCGCTTTGTGGTTGGAAATGAGGTTCTTCTAAAAGGAATGGATTTGTGCCTGGACCTGAGGCTCTCTTAGAAGGTGAGATTTGTGCATGGATGGAGACAGTGTTGTTTTAGCACGAATTCTAGCGAATGAAATTACAATATAAGAAGGTAAACGGTAAAAGGTAAAAAAACTCCGTTCTTTTGCCTGATTAATTGACATTTTCGTTCTTATTAACACATGAATATGATATATCATGACCCTTTTGTTATTAGAATTCATCGAGTGTGTTTGTTAGAATACATTTTGGTAGGAACAAATCGATCATGGTTAGATATCTTGCACATTTTCGTGACCAAATGTCCTAAAATTTTAGAGGTAAGACGATTCTATCATCACACCTCACAATGTGTGTAGCACTTTAGCTTTAGCTGGTCCTATTTTATCTTTCCAAAATAAGAATCTGCGGGGTTTAACCTTTCAAGATTCCACGGAAGTTTCTTATTATATGTTCTTATCATTATCTTATGTGAACGGAGCTTTATCAATAAGAGAAATCACATGATATGATGTGTACTGAATCTTTGAAGCCTACTCGGGCAAATTTAGACAAGGGGATACTGATCTCCATGATTTATTATAACCCTTTTGTGATATGAATACGAGTGGGTGCAATCGAGTCAAGCCGAGCTCGAGCGTGACAGGGCTTGAGCTTGGCTTGAAAAAAAAATAATAGGCTTGAGCTTGGCTGGATAGCTCGTCAAGCTTTGACTATCCAAGCTTGAGCTTGGCTCGAGTAGGATTCGATCAAAGCTTGAGCTTGGCTTGAAAAGCTTGAATATATACAAAATTAATGTATATAATAGCCAAACGCCCAAACACATCAATAAACATATGTATAAATTAAAACAAACAAAAACCATAACTAAAAACCAAATTAGATTCATTTAACATTAATAAAACCAACAAACATACTAATTATTTCTATAAATCTTAGCTAAAGCAGGTAAGCAAGTAACAATTTTATATCAAGAGAAAAAAAATATAGATCCATGCATATCCCACATATTACATTTATAAAAAAATGACTATTTCAGTAGCCAAGTTAGTAGCTCATATTATTTCAAAATATAGACAATTAGACACCAAGTATCTTTACTCGTTACAATAATATATAGATACAGCAAGATTTTACAAAGTATAATAGTATAAAATATATTAAAAATGTTGATAAGTAAACTTACAATTTTTTGTGAAAAAATAAAGAGGGAAGCTTTAGACTTCGTGGTGGAATGAAGAGAATGCGTGATGAACTCAAAAAGTAAAAAATTATGAAGAATACAAAGAGTTAGAATACAAATTCGTTAGGTTAATTAGGGTTAAAATTCCTTCTAGAATACATTATTTATTTATGAAGTAAGTCCTTATAATTAGGTTAATACTCAACCTTATTATGCAAACAAATTTATATTAAAGCATGATAAGAATTCGAGCCGAGCAATTAAAAGCTTGAGCTCGGCTCGTTATATGTTTCGAGCTATTTTTTGAGCTTGAGCTTGATATAAGCTTGGCTCAATCGAGCCAAGCTCGAGCTCGAGCTCGAGTTGCTTGATAAAACCTTGACTTGATTGCAGCCCTAAGTCTAATTATCAAGTATCTGCTTCGTGCTCTTTTGCTACTGATATCTAGATGAAGTATGGCTATAATGGTGTTTAATTGTTTAAACTCGACTGTCTTTTTTTTGATGTAAAATTCGTCATGGAGATGGTAAAGTACGCAACGGTTCCTGTATTCTATTACATCTATGTCCATATGTTATGAGCTATTTGGGAGTCAACATAAGTCATCCACCAAGAACACACAAGCCTTCCCTCCCATTTACAAAAAAATACTAGTCCTTGTCTTTCATTTTCTTTTAGCTAATGATTTGTGTGTGTAAACACTTCTTCTTCCTAATTCTCTCTTGTAACGACTATCCATTGTAATAGATTTCTATAACAAACTATCATCAATAACACATTAAGCTTTCGGTTATCATTCTTACCTTTGATAATCCAAGTTTAGTTGTTGCTTCGCTACCGATTCTTAAGTGAATCCTAGTGTTGTATATCAATTGGTATCTAGAGCCACCTTTTTGGCAACGCGATCATCTTCTCCGGTTAATTTTCGGCGACCTCCATTTTTTCTGGCCTGATTTGGTGAATTCTTTTCCGGTGACCGTGGTTGCGACTCTGATTGGTTTTGAAAACAGTAGTGTGTCATTGATAGGTTTTGGAAATTACCTGTTACAAAGGTTTCAGAAAATAACCGTTGCAAAGCTTTCGGAAACCAACTGTTACAAATGTTTCGGAAACTGCCTTTTGTTAAGGTTTCAGAATAAATAGTTGCTGGGGTTTCGAAATACCTTGTTGCTAAGGTTTCAAAATCAGTTGTGATAAAGTTTCGAAAATTTCACTTGGTGAAGTTGAGGTTTCGTACATGCTGGTTTGATAATACGATTTGATTGTCTGGTTAATAAGATAAGGAAATTTTGAAATGAGCATCATCACGAGGATCGTCCTGATCTCTTAGGTTAATGACAGAAATTCTACATGTAGTTTGTGATACCTGAAGTCTTTCAAACTTCATCTGGAGTGCCAACCATATAGCTATGTCTTGCTGCTGTAGCTGAGGTTCGTCTTTCTTAGAGAGATACAATTGATATTGTTGTTCGAAAACAGATGTTGTTTATGATTGAACTGGATGAACATGAAGGATGTGACCAGACA
>BQNB010066983.1:0-34364 GCA_026074375.1 Tanacetum coccineum | reverse complement strand
ATTTTGTTTTATGATATTAACTTTATTATTATGCACACAGCCTCCTAATTTGATTTGTTTTAAGATTTAGATTATAAATGTAAAAGTATAGTTTTATGAATACATTTACTCTACACTAAGTATATGTATATTTATTCAGGACAAAAAAAATTGATTATGGCTCAAAACGCCTCATTTTGACCCGCAATGAAAAATGCGTAGTGTTTATGTTGCCACTTACCAAGGTACATTCTTTAAAGTTGAGAACAATGCCTGTTGTGATACAATCTAAACCAAGATCCTTATTCCCTTGTTGAATCGCTCTTTATTGTCCCTAAAATAAAGTACTCTGTATATGTTTGTGATTTGTGAAAGCCTTTGTTTAGCTACATGGATTTTGTATAAGAACAGTTCTAATTTCATTATGGAGCACAAGTTATTTGTCCTCAATTCAAGACTGTAATATCGCATGTATAGGAATATAAGTACCAACATGAGGTAAGACTTTTGCATAAAGCTTATAACATTGTCATTTGGTTGATAAATTGTCGGGTATAAAGTGTCCTCTGATTGATCTGATTAATGCAACATTCTATTATAACATAACTTACATATAAAATTACGGGTAGACACATACAGTTTATTTATTTATGAACAAAAGGCAACAACATTTTCTATCCAGACACATAGAAATTATCGGTAGACCACAATATTCATAACAATCTACAACACTTTTACAAGATGGGGATTCGCAAAAATATATTAAAAGACTAGTTTAACCTTGAATCTGAGAGTTATATAAACCTAAGATGCGAGATGACTGACTTGTATTTCTGCTTTTGTCTAATGTGCGAGGTGGAGTGGAATCCATGTACTCCACGCTCAAAATAATTTCGCAAAAAAATTTATAGGATGGTGGAATGCGGGACTTCAACAGGCTTGGCTTTAAAAGACATTCACAATTGATTCTACATATTGCTTTCTTTGTCTTAGTTATTTTCAGCGCTACATTTGTCTTCCTGAGAGCTTGGATATCTTTTAGGAATTTAGAGAGTTTATAAATTCACGAAAAAAATTACTACTCGCACGAAAGTCTATAGTGAAGAGGCTTTTGTTTCACGAATTCAATATCTACTCACAGGGAAGTCTATAGTGAATCAGAGTATATAGACTCTGAGTTTCTTGAATTGAAATGTTCCAAAGCTAAATAAATTATCACCATTTTGAAGACTCGCTCGTGAGTTTGTAACTCACCGAGTGAGTTTTACTCCACTTCGTCTAGCCTAAGAACGACAAAGTCGGGCCCACATTTCTCATAGTAAAAGTCCACGAGCCTGGCCCACATGGCTTTGGGAAGGACATGTCTCTCCTATACGTCCTTGCTAAAGCTACTAAGCCAATCACAATTAAATTAGTTAATTAATTTGATTAAATTTATTAAATTCCAACCAATTTGATATTTCATATAAATAAAAAATTAGAAACTAAAAATTAAAATTGGCAAGAAAATCTATTAATATAATATTCAAAATGCAATTTGTGCGAAAAAATAGTCGTAATCCAAAATCAACATATAATCCATTGAAGTAAATATAAATTTACAAATATACTCAACCAACAACCAACCAGTTTCTACCTATCTATTTCATATTATGAACAAAACAACCCATTCTTCTACCTATCTATCATATACTCCATTGAAGAATCCTTCCATCTTCTTTATTGTCCATCCTACTAACACATGTGAGCATTTTGTCACAAGCCATATTTTGAAGGGTCGGGTTCTGCTTGGAAGGCGTACATGAATGGGAGGGTTCCTGGTTTATTCCTGTTGGTCTTGTTGGAGTACCTCAACGATAAGGGTGCAGTACGAGTCACGAGTAGAGGACTCGATATGGCACTACACTGGTAGAGAGTTAGGGTCGCTCCTCTAATGAGTCCAAGGCAGAAAGAAACCAGTGAACCTCTATTATACGCGGGATGGATGGCTGATCCTTATCGGTGTAAGGACGTCACGCGGGGTCGAAACAATGACTCCATGACAAGTAGTATCAGATCTAAGTTGGACCGAGGCAGACCAAAGCAGAATCATTTAAGTTGTTCTCCAAAAACGTTCTTTAAAGTGTTGGTTGCGTAAAGGTGGTGGGAGTGTGTTCCTGGGATGTTAAAGAGTCAATATGATATTGTGTGAAGTTTACAATATCGCATTCGATGAAAGCTAGAGAGTAATGGACTAATCTAAATGGTGGATGACATTCGCTGCACGTTGGATCTTAAGTCGTTAGAGAGAGTAATAGACTAATCCAAAATGGAGTGTAGTCGCTGCACACTGAGACCCAAAGAGTTAAAAGTCAAATGCCCCTTTAAGCTATAAAGTTAGAGTAAAGTCAAATCATTTAAGAGATGTTGTTCGTCTGTGTGAATGATCATGCATGACGTCGTGCATGAATTGGTGATGGGAGAATCACACGAGCCAAATTTTAAAGGGTCGGGTTCTGCTAGGAAGGCGTACACGAATGCGAGGGTTCCTGGTTTATTCTTGTTGGTCTTGTTAGAGTATCCCAACGGTAAGGGTGTAGTACGTGTCATGAGTAGAGGACTCTATGGCACTACAATAGTAGGGAGTTTGGGCCGCTCCTCTAATGAGTCCAAGACAGGACGAAACCAGTGAACCTTAATTATACGCGGGATGGATGGCTAGTCCTTATCGGTGTAAGGACGCACGCGAGGTCAAAATAATGACCCCGTGACAAGTGGTATCAGAGCCAAGTTAGACCAAGGCGGACGGAAGCAGAATCATTCAAGTTGTTCTCCTAAAAAGTTCTTAAAAGTGTTGGTTGCGCAAAGGTGGTGGGAGTGTGTTCCCGGGATGTTGAAGAGTTAATATGATGTTGTGTAGAGTTTACAATATCGCATTCGATGGAAGCCATAGAGAGTAATGGACTAATCCAAATGGTGGATGACAGTCGATGCACGTTGGATCTTAAGTCACCAGAGAGAGTAATGGACTAATCCAAGATGGAGTGTAGTCGCTGCACGCTGGGACCCAAAGAGTTGAAGTCGAATGCTGTTGGGATTAAAAGCTTCTTGATGCTGTTTGGAGTTACTGATGCTCTTATTGATGTTAATGCTGCGCAGTCAAAGTTAGTGCTACTGGTGAACTTCAATGAAAATTATTCTAAGTGTTTAAGACTGCTAGAGGAAGTTACTACAGCTAGTGGAAGTTAAGACTGCTCAGAGACTTAGAAGAAAAACTGCTAAGTAGTTACTACTGCTAGTACAAAAGTTACTACTATTAGTACAAAGTTAATGCTGCTGAAGGAGTTAATGCTGCTAATGAAGAAGTTAGTACTGCTGAGTTAGTTAGTACCGCTTATGTGATTTGTATGAGATATTTTGGTAAAAGATATGTATAAGTTATTTGTTTAGAAGATTTGATATACTTAGGAAAGTATTGCAAGCCGACTAGGGATCCTTGGTGTATAAAAGAAGGTCCTAGGGCATAGAGATAGAAGAGTACAAAACCAAACCAATACGAGTCATTCATAGAATTATCATAGCTTCAAGGTCTTTGTAACCCTAATACTTTGAGAGTATTCATATTATTTGCTTAATAATATTGGAGCTTTTATGTTTTGTTGAATTATATGTTCATTGTGTTTACTGTTTCATTAAAAAAATTCTTCTTAATATTAAAGATTAGATTCCGCATAATCTTTAATACACTCAAACATAGTTTCTACTATAGTTGTGTTAGATTTATCTAATATAACTAAACCTTATACAAGCTAAGGAATTCGATCTATTGAAGTGGGATCAACAAAGGCCCCTTTAAGCGATGAAGATGGAGTAAAGCCAAAGCATTTGAGAGGTATCATTCATTAGTGCGAATGGCCATGCACAAGGTTCTGCATGAATTGGTGGTGGGAGAATGTCACGAGCCATATTCTGAAGGGTCGGGTTCTGCTTGGAAGGCATACATAAGTGCGAGGGTTTGTGGTTTATTCATGTTGTTGGTCTTATTGGAGTACCCTAACAGTAAGTGTGTAGTACGTGTCACGAGTAGAGGACTCGATATGGCACTACACTTATAGGGAGTTAGGGCCGCTCCCCTGATGAGTCCAAGGCAGGACAAAACCAGTGAACCTCTATTATACGTGAGATAGATGGCTGGTCCTTTTCGGTGTAAGGATGATACGCGGGGTTGAAACAATGACTCTGTGACAATTTGATCCGATCTGTGCATGTTAAAAAAAGATATAAAGCCAAATCAATTTATATAGCCAAAATCAAAAAGTCAACAAACACAAACATTATATCTATTTAGATCTAAAATTAATACCCTTTGATATAAAAAAGAAACACAATATCTTGTGAATATTTCGAGATCCATATATGACCAACAAAAACCTAAAAAAATATAGATATGCATATATGACCTCGATATCCAATGCAAACAGATGACGAATAGTTTAGCGGTTGACGCATATTGTGTGAATATTTTGGTCACTTGTGGTGGTGGTACTAGCATGTGTTTGCGGATGGTTTACTGGTGGTCGAAGTAGGGGTCCGACTTGGTGCACGGTTGTTGGCGGTAACTTGAATCAGAGATGGAGAAAGAGGGATTTGTTTGGTTTTTCTTTTAGGGGGTGTTTGTTTTGGCTTATGAAACATAAGCCTATTTGGGCTTATATTTCATAAGCCTCAATTTTGGCTTATTTTGAGACTTGTGGGCTTATATAAGTTTATTATGATATGATAAACTTATATAAGCCTATAAGTCTTAAAATAAGCCTAAAATTGAGCTTATGAAATATAAGTCAAAATCAAATTTGATTTGGGCTTATATTTCATAAGCCCTAATTTTCTGGCTTATTTTGAGACTTGGGGGCTTATATAAGTTTATTATGATATAATAAACTTATATAAACCCTTAAGTCTCAAAATAAGCCAGAAAATTAGGGCTTATGAAATATAAGCCCAAATGGGCTTATGTTTCATAAGCCGAAACAAACACCCCTTTAGTGTGTGTTGTAATCACAAAGAGAAGATATGAATAGATCGGTTTTTGTTGTGATAAAGATCTTGTTCATTGATACCGACACGATGACAATCCTAGTGAAGTAATCTAAAAGTCAAAAAGCATCCCTTACAAACCTAAATTTTTTTACAAGTGAAGTAAATTGGAATGGTCATTAACATAAAAAAATGTTACACGCACAATGTTATTGTAAGAATAACATTTTTTGTTTTACTACTTTGTTTTGTTATTTTATAGTAGTGTTAAATTAATTTTTAACTTAAAGCATATTTAACTATTATTTTGCTACGCGTATACATATATTAGAATTAATAATAAGTTAAAATATAATTATATTAGACGCACTATTGATAAACTTATGTATAATAAAAGTTTTCATATTTTTTGGTGAGCAAGACTTAATCTCTTATATAATAAAGGGAACGACATAAGCAAATATCTTTTGATGTCTCGGCTGACTCAGAATCAAGAATTAAACGAATTAGTGATGGTGGTGCGTGTGTAGAGGGCGATCATGATATGGTGGTGGTGTATGAACTCAGATCAGTGGTGGTGATGTGGTGGTGGTGTTTGAACTCAGATTAGTGGTGGTGATATGGTGGTGGTGTATGAACTTCGATCAGTGGTGGTGATATGGTGGTGATATACAAGTTATGTTTAACGGACGAGTCTAGGTGATATGGTTATACATGAGATGTTAAATGGATGAGTCAAGGTAATATTGGTATACAATTTATGTTAAACGGATGAGTCGAGATGATATTGTTATACATGAGATGTTAAACGGACGAGTCAAGGTGATATTGTTATACATGAGATGTCAAACGGATGAGTCGAGGTGATATTGGTATACAAGTTATGTTAAACGAACGAGTCGAGGTGATAGTGGTATACATTAGATGTTAAACAGATGAGTCGAGGTGATTTGGTATACAAGTTATGTTAAACGGATGACTCGAGGTGATATTGTTATACATGAGATGTTAAACGGATGAGTCTGTGTGATATTGGTATACAAGTTATGTTAAACGGATGAGCCGAGGTGATATTGTTATACATGAGATGTTAAACGGATGAGTCGAGGTAATATTGGTATACAAGTTATTTAAGCGGATGAGTCAAGTTGTATTGATATACAAGGTATGTTAAATGGATGAGTCGAGGTGATATTGGTATACATTAGTTGAACTTTTAGTGGATTCAGTGACAAAAGATAGTATATGACAAAAACTGAATTGATGACTTTTACCAAAACACTATTGACTTTGACCGGAACCAATAGCGACGACATGTAGTCGCTAAAATCTCTTGTTATTTACTATAAAAGCGGATCTTATCCTCAAAATCACATACACACTCTTATCCTCATAACCACCTACCAACACATTACACACTCTTATTCTCACAACCACCACCACCTCGATCACTCGCCACCAGATGGAGCGATATGATCATTATTTTAAGTGTAGCTGTGAAAAAAGGAGATGTAGTGTTGCAAACATCACGTAAACCTTACAATTATGGTAGATAATACTATGCATGTCTTTGTTCAAAAGTGAATTATTAAAAAAATAATTATTTACGTAATATATAAATACTTTGCTTGTCAAAAATACTTTTCTTATGATTTCCTTACTATGAAACAACCAGGAACTCAAGATAGAGAAGACATTTTCTTTGATTTTCTTACTATGTAACAGCCAGGAACTCAAGATAGATGATGTGGATATTTTATGTGGAAGGATGACCTCAGGCTCCGTCTAAGTTCTTCTCCTGGACCTTCAACACCTCCAAGTTCTTCTTAGGATCCTTCAACACGTCCAAGTTATTCTCCGAAACCTTCTAAATCTGCATCGAGTCATGGAAAAGCAGAGTGCTCAAATTGTAAGTTCTTGACTGAAAAGATAAAGACACTAGAGGCAAAGATAAAAATACTAGAGGGGACACTAGAGATGAAAAGGCATCCCGAGAATCACACATTTGAGTCAACTGTAATACTTCACGAGCTTTATAATGACATGGGAAGGCTTGGGTTGGAGTAGTTTTTCAATTAGCATTTGGAACGTAGTTCGTATGCTTTAATTTGTTTAACGTTTATCGATTTCGATTGTAATCCGTATGCTATAATGTTTATGTTGGTGCAACATTGACTAGGATCTCCTTTATGTTTTAACGATGACAAATAAACGTTCGCAAAACGTAAAATAAAAAATGATAGCCAAAATCTGTAAAAACGGATTTATGCATCTGGCGCGCTGGGCACGCGCTTGCGCGTGGCCAGCGCGCAACTCGCGGTATCCATTTTTACGGATTTAATTTTGTCGGCTTTCCTCTTCACCGACACATGTGAAAACTTCAATAAAGGTATGTATATGATATTTGAGCATTTGGGAACACTCCAAATGAGGTTTAGACTTAGAGAGGAGCAAAAATGAATCCTCTCATTTTTCAACAAAACGCCAACTCAATTCTTTTATCAAACGCCTCTAGCCAAGGCCGAAACTTCTTTCTAAACCTAGTATGAACATACTTTCAACATACCATCAAACGAAAGTATCCATTTGACCTTATTCCGGATTTACGTTGTGTAACATTTCATATTTTTCAGGATCATTATCTTAATCCATATTCTATTGTTTATTTTACTCTTGAGAAAAGTTTCACTTTTTACAGTTTTATCGAATAAATTATTTTTCATTCCTAGCTAAGCTTGAGCCGTAATTAGGATTAAAACATTTATTAAAAGTGAACCCGGCCTTGGACTAAATAATAGTCTACGTGCTCTACGTAATTTATTATTTCATTTAAGTATTCCATATGATCTATTTTTTTTAATTTTTTTATCATATACGTTTTTGCTTCGTGGTTCCGTCTAAACTCTTGCGTTACTCTAGGTTTTTACTCATTGGTCCGAAATATACCCACTTATTCAAAATATAATACAAAAATTTACCAATAACTCTCCCATCATCTTAATATTTTTGGTACCCACTATTAGCATGCACATATTTTTAGTATGTACTTAATAGTCATACTCTATTCTTGGTATGATTGGTAGACTTTATCATGATTTCTGTAAATGAGTTGTAGGCCTTATCGTGATTTGATGTAGATGAGTTGTAGGCTTTATCTTAAGCTCAAGTTTTTCCTTGTAACCTATAGATACTGTATGTTTTGTGGAGATATTCAAGGAATCAAATTAGGCCTTCAATATGGTAATCAGAGCCAAACCCCAAACAAAGAAAAATATATATATTTTCTCTTCCTCCGCTGCAATCATATCCGACTAATCGGTGTACCTTTTCTTTTTTTTATTTATTCGCTGCCTTCATCATATCCAACTATTAGAAGCATCAATTGTGTGGAGTATTTTATTCCGACGTGTTGTTCTCTGTCTCCAATTATTCACTATTTTGTATCAAGCTTCTCCCCTACACCTGTTCCTCCTCCCTCAGCTGTCTTTTCAACAAAAAAAATCCTCACCTTAAAATCTCTATATTTCTCTCGTCTGATATAATGTTCACATGTACTCTGGCCCAATACGTGGCCCACATGACTAATGTTGCTCAATAGTTTACACAAAAAATGCATTACAGATTGCCGTATCCTGGTCAAGGTATACTCAGTCCCGCTCTGACTATTTATTCATCCCAGCCTACTACTCTGCCAAGTGCGTTTAGCATTATGCCGCCGTAAGACCCGACTTGGCACATGGATACATGTGCCTCTTCTTATTTAAATTTTAATGCAAGTAATTTAAGTACCATTTTTAATAAACGCCTATTTCCATCTGTTTACGTTGGTGATGGCAAGTCTATTCCCGTCACCAACACCGGCCATAACATTATTCCTTTTCATCATCGCCCACTTCATCTTCATAATGTTCTTGTAACCCCTAATATAATTAAAAATCTCATTTCTGTTCGTCAGTTCACTAGGGACAATAATTGTACTATTGAATTTGACGCCTTTGGTTTTTCTGTGAAGGATTACTTGACTCGTCATATCCTCCTCCGATGTGACAGTTTGAGCGATCTCTATCCAGTTACCAAGCCGTCAACTTCTCCTATTACTTTTCTCTCGACAAGTGCTTCTACGTGGCATCAACGCCTCGGACATCCTGGTGATCAATTTCTATGTTCGCTTGTCTCTAGTCGTTTTATTTCATGTAATAAAGAAAAGACTTCACATATTTGTCATGCTTTGTCCAAATTGGAAAAACATCTGAAGGCTTTACCCTCTTTCATAGTCTCGGTATTCTATTGGTTGAACAAATTCGTTTGATATTATTCATTCTGACTTATGGACATCCACCCATTATTACTTCTAGTGGTTTTAAATACTATGTCTTATTCCTTGATTATTTCTCTCATTATCTATGGATATACCCTCTTCGTTCAAAGTCTGAGATGTCGATCTAAATTTTATCACCATTCTCTTAATTATGTTAAAATACCAAATTCAAATGCGAATAAAAAGGCTTCTAATGTGATCATGGGCGGTGAGAATTCGATAACACCTACTTCACACCCTTTTTTTGCCAATATTCATTCAACTTAGATTGCCTCTGCCCCATAACATCCCCAACAAAATGGCAAGTGCGAACGAATAAACGAACAAACACAATATCATTCGCACTTTAGTTTTTCCAAACACACCTTCCCCCCCTTTTTTGTGTCAGGGCTCTCTATGCCACCTATCTACTAGCCTTCTAAAACCCTCGAACCGCAATTCAAATGAAATACCTTATACTTGCCTTTTTTTAACAAACCACCCAATTCACGTCTTTATGTCCTACGAAGATTATTAGTGTCTATGCTAAAAAAAAAACCCTCACCATTCCATCTTCCCACGCAAACTTGCTCCATGAGCCACCCCTTGTATATTTATGGGCTACCCCGCTTACTCCACCCCTTGTATATTTTTGGGCTACCTCGTTTACCATTGTGGTTTTCGATGCATAGACCTCGAAACAAATAAAATTATCCTTTCTAGACATGCCACTTTTGATGAAACCTAATTTCTATACCGTTCTATGACACCCTCCTCCCCGCCTTCTTACACCTTACTCGAACCCATACCTTCCCCCTTTCTAAACACCCTCACATAAGCCCCTATACCTCCCCCCACAACTCAACCCAACAATAAGACCATCCCTAATGTGGAGCCCAACACCTCATACGCGCCAACACCCTAAGGTCCAACTCCTACCGAACCTCAGTCCACCCTCCCAACTTCGATAGCCCACAACCATGCCAGCAGCCTATCTACTTTGGCCCATCAAACCAGTCCTCTACCACCACCAATTTTCGATCTTCCAAATCCCCAGCCAAACACCAAACATGTACACGAACCTCCTAGTACTCATTCCATGATCACTCAGTCGCAATCAGGCTTTGTCAAACCTATCAATCGTTTGTCTCTACATACTTCTTCTATTTCTCCTATCCCTAAAAACCCGTCTCATTCCTTAAAAGACCCAAAATGGCGTAATGATATGTACGATGAATATAATGCGTTGGTTAAAAATGGTACTTGGTTACTTGTACCAAGGCCTGCAGGTGTTAATATGGTTCGCTCCATGTGGTTGTTTAAGCATAAGTTTCATGCTGACGGGACTTTGAGCCGCTATAAGGCTCGTTTAGTTGCTAACGGTAGTAGTCAGCAACTAGGTGTTGATTTTGATGAGACGTTTAGTCTGGTCGTTACACCGGCCACCGTTCGCACGGTCCTTAGCCTTGCCGTGTCTCATAAGTGGCCCATACACCAACTTGATGTTAAAAATGCTTTTCTTAATGGTGACTTATCTGAGACTGTGTACATGCATCAGCCTCCTGGTTTTGTTAACAATCAGTATCCTCATCATGTTTGTCTTTTACAAAGATCTTTATATGGACTGAAACAAGCACCTCGTGCTTGGTTTCAACGATTTGCGGGTTATGCCACACAAGCTAGATTTTATCATAGTCGTTGCGATTCCTTATTGTTTATCTATTGACAGGGATCTCAGGTTGCTTACTTACTTATTTATGTAGATGACATCATTCTTACAGCTTCCTATACAACCCTACTTTAGTAAATTATAGGTTCTCTAAATAACAAGTTTGACATGACTGATCTTGGGACGCTTAATTACTTTCTTGGTATTTCTGTTGATCGTACCCCTACAGGTTTGTTTTTGTCACAGAAAAAGTATGCTCTACAGCTCCTTGAGCGTGCTCACATGGTTACTTGTAACCCTTCTCAGACACCCGTTGATACAGAGTCTAAACTGTGTCCGAAAGGTGTTCCTGTTCAAAATCATACTTTATATCGCAGCCTTGCAGGAGGGCTCCAGTATCTTACATTTACACGTCTAGATTTGTCTTAAGCAGTTCAGCAGATTTGCCTTTATATGCATGATCCGAGGGAGCCGCACTTTGCTGCACTCAAACGTATCTTGCGATATGTTCGGGGGACTGTGGAGTTTGGTCTCCAGTTGTATGTTTTCGCTACTACTTCTCAAGTTGGTTACATTTATGCTAATTGGGCAGGTTGCCCATCTACACACAGGTCTACTTCAGGTTATTATGTATTTCTAGGTGATAACCTTTTGTCATGGTTTGCCAAACAAAAACACACCATTTCCCGCTCTAGTGCTGAATCGAAATACCGGGGTGTTGCTAATGTTGTTGTAGAAACTGCATGGATTCGCAATCTCCTTCATGAGTTACACTCTCCTCTTTTGACAGCTACTCTGGTTTACTGTGATAATGTTAGTGCAGTTTATATGTCAGCCAACCCGGTTCTACACCAACGCACCAAACATATTAAGATTGATATACACTTTGTTCTTGATATGGTTAAGGCTGGTCATGTTAGGGTTCTTTACGTTCCATCTCATTTTTAGTATGCTGATATCTTCACCAAAGGTCTTCCCTCAGCTTTGTTTGAAGATTTTTGCTCTAGCTTGAGCGTCCGTCCTCCTCCCGCTTAAACTGCGGAGGCGTATTAGCATGCACATATTTTTAGTATGTACTTAATAGTCATACTCTATTCTTGGTATGATTGGTAGACTTTATCATGATTTCTGTAATGAGTTGTAGGCCTTATCGTGATTTGATGTAGATGAGTTATAGGCTTTATCTTGGGCTCAAGCTTTTCCTTGTAACCTATAAATACTGTATGTTTTGTGGAGATATTCAAAGAATCAAATTAAGCCTTCAATACTCACATGGACTAGAGTCCATGTGGTGATTAACACATCTTAGGTGTCTTATTTCTAAGCATAATGGGACACTTGGATAGTTGAAATTGCATGCCTAGATCATAACAATAACTCACTTCTATCTTCTCATAATTCATTTCTAAAAAAATCAAATCCTTTTCTTTCTCTTGTGTATGTGATCCGTACCCCTTTCACAACATAAGCACCAATTCACAAAATTTTTCTAGTAAATTATATACTAGTTAAAAGCTTCATTATTGGTATAGTTCTCTTAATATTCAAACACCATAAAGATCATCTTTTATTAAGGTATAGGGGCTGATTTGTTGAGTTATTTTGAAGTTTTAGTGCATGGAATAATGATGTTGTTATAGTTGGATTTGATGTTTTGAGTTTGGGTTTCATTGGTTGGTTTTGGTGAATCTTTGCAAGACTTATTATAGAGTTGAAAGTGGTTATTATTTGGGTAAAAATGGAGTATGGTGGCTGAGATTTTGTGTTTTGTTTGGAGTTATTATTGGTTTAGTTTATTCAGAATTTAGAGGAACAAGGAGTAAGAGTGGTGTTGATTTTACTAGTCACTTTTGTATTTGTAAGCTTCTATTTTGTCTCTCTTTTTTTCTCTATTGTAATGACTTCATATTTGATTTTTGTCTTCTGTAAAATATGTATTTTGATATATATAAGAGTGTTGGTTAAAATGGTATGGCATTGTATAAATTTTTAATGAGACAAAAACTTGTTAGACTAGGTTTTGGTAAAGTGGATTTGAGGCAGTTTTACATCAGTAGCTAGATGGACAAAGTACGAAATATTTTTGGTCATGGGGGGTAACCTGGGAAAATTAGATTATATAATTGGTGTCTGGCAATATGTTTAAGGATACATGAGGCGAATCTGAGGATGGAGCAGCCGTATCTCATCCGGATGAGTGAGATATGGCGGATTTACTAAAAATAGGCAAATCTGGACCACTGTTGGGAAAAAGGGTATAACTCCATTATTTTTACACTAACATGTTGGATTAAAAAGTTGAGCTATGTAAAGGACACATAGAACTCACACCTCCACTTGGCCTCACTTTAGTAGATATTATAGATTGTGATTTATGTCTGTTTTTGTGAAGGGTTAAAATTCTGGAAATAATATGTTTTGGATGACCAATGGTAAATTACTCTTTTCACATGGTTCTAGAACTTTTAAAGACATGAGGCCTGCATTTTTAGAAAATATACTCAAAATGCTTTCCGTGGGCGAAACCCATATATTTTTAGCATTTACGGATTAGGAATTAGAGGTTTATAAAATTGGGGTAAATTCGAAAATTGGAATTTACGTATTGATTCAAACTTGAAAATGGGATTAAAAACGTTAATGAACTAGGATGTTAAAGGGTCAAAATGAGTACATGTTTAAGTTCATATTAAGTCAGGTTGTTCGTCATATTTTGGGTAAACGATACTTTGTAAAAACCTTACGCAATGCCATGCTTAATTTGGAAACACGTCTTACGAACTTTTGTTTGTTTTACGCATTGAACTTTACTTTATCATTCTAAGTCGTGCCACATATTTTAGGTGGTACTTAGAGGTCCTCGCACGTCTGACGATCCATTTCCCTTTTGATCTTCTTTTGCTTTCGGTGAGTTCATAGCCCCTTTTCTATTTACTTGTTTTTACAAACTCTACGGGGTGAGATTACATGCTTGCTTTACATTTTGGACACAAGTGATTTTTAAAACTGTATGCTATACCAGATAATATTGCTTGAATATTATTGCCTAAGTGCCGCTATTGCCACTTAAGTCCCCTTTTTAATCATGAACTGTTAATTGCTATTGTAGTAATCGCGAGTGTTGTGGATAGATCTATCGGGATTGACAATCCCCGTCATGAATTATGGTTTCATGTTGACCATGGGCGTATTTAACATTTGAAGTAATTCGTAGGATATTTGGTAGCATCTGTATCTGTTTTGGGGCATAACCAATCCATTGATTGAAGTACGTTCAGGTTTCGGTGTCATGAGCTTAGCGCAATAATATATATTTTATTTAGACTTGGTGAATTTGTTTCTCTTGTCTACATTACTAAATATTGTGGTCCACTAAACTGTTTGATTGCAATAACATTACTTGATTTACTTAATCATTGTTTTATGATTAAAACCTATGAATTCACTCAACAAATTTGTTGACTTTTTAACATGTTTTATCTCAGGTTTTCAGGTATTTTGCTCGGAAGAAAGCCGCACGGATATGTATTTAGGAGGATCTTCATTTTTTTGGGTAAACGGTTTCCCCGGTAAATATATTACTCCAAAAAAGCGATTCAGTAGAAAGGATGTGGGTGAGTCCCACATCTCAGCCCGTTACATAGGCAAAAAAAGCATACATAACAAGCACAACTACTCCATAAGAGGATACTACTAAGACTAGATTACAATTGACTCAACAAACATCAAAAAGTCTATTTCTTCTTCCTACCACGGACCGTGATATCAAGATCATCACAAATAGACTGCAGGTGCTTGGACAAATCGTGATTCACGTACATATCGTCATTATACGGGTCATAATCATCATTATTCGGATAAGAATCCATCCATTGTTCCAACAAGCTATTAGTACCATAACCTTTATCACTTCCATCTTTACCACTCGTTGATATTCTTAGGTTAGCAGTTTCATCAAATACCACTTCCACTTCACTATCACTTTCCATAATACCTGTAGGAACTAACGGGTTCCCGTTATTATCCAACATCCTAAGTTTACCTTCATAAATTTGTCGTTCTATTTTATCAATTTTCTCACCAATAGGAGTATTACTAGCAAACTCCCCATCATTATCGATATTCATAGAAGAGGACCCACTTGAAGTAGCCCCATTATTTACCAAATTAGTAGTCCCCCCATTGGTACCAAATTCCACATCATTATCGATCGAATTAAGAACATCAAATGGATTTGAATTACTAACCTCAATAGTAGGTTCCACACCTTTTTTCTTATTACCACTAGAACTAGCATTAGGCTTTTTGGTAACAGGTCTGATGACATTATAGCATCATTTATCCCACGATATTAACCCATTTTGTATAGTTATTGCAAAGAATTGTTACTTAATCGTTTATATTTGAGAATTGCAGTAATTATCGAGTATTTGGCAAAAGATGAAGAAAAAGACGTGTTTTGAAGCATAAACAAAGAGTCTAAAAAAGTCGACTGATTCTGACATCGATACGTCGTCTCATTCTAGACAAATACGCCGTATCTAAAGACTTTGAAGAACTCAAGACCATTACCTGACTTTGAAGAATACGTCGTATATGATACTTTGGTCAAAAATCAAGAAAAACACATTTTCAGCCAATACTCCGTATCCAAAAACCCCAATACTCCGTATTGGTCAATACTTCGTATCCAAGAAAACGGATATGGCGTATTGGTCAATACGCCGTATCGAACCAACTACCAGACCCTATATATATAGACGACCCTAAACTCAATTTTGAGTATGCAAGTGAATCCCTAAACCACCAAGTCGACCAAGAGACGATCAGAAGAGCATAGAAAGTCAGAAAAGAGCCTCAAGATCATAAGAAACTCTTGTAATCTTCGCGCAACCGAATACACGTTCGATTGAGGTTTCTTTACTTTAATCGTTCATATATCAAATCGTGTGTATTTTTACAATGATTATGGGCTTATACCTTTAGGTATCAGCCATGTTTATGAAGATCTAATGTTTGGTTTGTTTATCTCGATTGCTTAATTTATCGTTGATTGTTGTTTATGTTTATCAATTTATATTTGTTTATGTGCTTAAGTATGCGACCTATCATTTAACTGGGTCTAGTCCTACATATTTAATGCGCTACAACTTCGGTGTTGTTTGAGCGTAGGCTAAGAGTCCGAGATAGCTCTCCATATTGCAATTTATATATCTAGAATCAAAGGATCACAAATATTGACCTATCTTTGCCTTTAGATTAGTGAGCTTAGTTGAGCCATAAGGTGACCTTGGTATCAACGAGTACGTTCTTATTCCATTGGTAAGGACTCGGACAGTGGACTACTAGTATATAAATCGCCGTTAAGCAGTAAGTGGGTAAAGTCTCCATACAAGGCAGCTTGATTATCACAAAACAAATCCACTGGTTGAAGATTTTGAATGCCAAGATCTTTAAACAAACTCACCAGCCAAGCAACTTCACAACAAGTAAGATCCGTTGCTCTATATTGTTAGCCTCAAAATATTAAGCCGAACAGGAAGTTCGTTCATTACGTGTACAAGTCTCGGTCATTTAATTAGTTAATGTTGTAATAGTATAATATCGGGAATCGGGCTCGATAGTTAAACTAATATTGTATATGTTTCGGGTTTAATCCCAAGCAAAACCAGAGCCCGAGTCCTAGTTAAATATCCCGCACGTTACTTTAATGTGTCGGGGTATATAAGTAACTTTTCCTCTTTGGAAAAAGTTAGTTGTTTCATTTTAAATCTTTTCCTTTTCCTATTTTCTCTCATCTCTCTCTACAAAATAACTCACTCTCTTTCTCCTTTCTAGATCAAATTCGAGTATGATATATATGTTATGAAGTGTTAACGGGATCCTACAATTGGTATCAGAGCATCGAGGGTGAATTCGTGTCTGATTTGTGTGGTTAAATAAGCTCAAATTCGTGGTCCATTTTGAAGCAAAAAAAAGCCCACGACTCACTTTTGATTTTGGCTTATTTGTTTGTTAATCTTGCTCTCTCTTGATTCTACATGATTAAAAGGTTAGTGTGTTATCAATCCATGGCTTATACAAGCTCCTAGTTCGAATTATAAGCTATTAAAGCTAAGTGTTCTTCGTGGAGGGTTGCTTCATTTGTGACGATCTAAGAAGAAATACATGTTATAGGAAGCTTAATCTTTATATATCTTCTTAGTATTGCATACTTCTAGCTTATTTTGTGGTTAAAAAGTTCATATGGATTGATTTTGGCTTAAATCGAGCTAGTGTTCATCGTGGAGAGTTGGTTATAATATTGTTTTTTAGCCGGCGAGTTGACAACCATATGGAACAAGATCCTTGATTTTAGGAAAAGTGTCACGGAGGTTTGACTAGGTCAACAGAGAGTTGCTTAAATAATTAATTTATTTGGCGGTGGGTTACTTATTTTGGCAGCGAGTTACTTACAGGTTCACGGCAACTTGCTTATTATATTGCCAAAAATAAACGTCACTCTGGCCAATTTAAAAATACACGGCGAGTTGCTTGAATAAAACCCACGGCGAGTTAACTAAACTTGGGGCGAGTTGTCAATTATCACATCGGTTTGCTAAATTAATGTGGCGGCGAGTTAACTAAACAGACGGCGAGTTACTAAGTCACGGCGGTTTGGTGAATTTCATCTTAGGCAGCGAGTTGCAAGAAATAGCAGCGGTTTGAGTATTTAATTGACACGGTGGTTTGGTCAAAATTACAAGGCGGTTTGCTCAACACCTAACGCAACGGTTTGATTTATAAAAAAAAGAGTATCCAGACGACACCTTTTTTTTGCGACACTTTTTTACGAAAAAAATTGAGTAATATGTAATTTTTTATATAGCCTTTCTAACTTATTTTTACATCAAATTCAAATTTTGGTAATAGGGTAAAAAAAATTCGGTCGACACCTTTTTAGCGACACTTTTTGGCGGGAAAAATTAAGTAAAATATAATTTTTTTCTATAGCCTTTTTAGCTTATTTTTACACCAAATTTAGATTTTGGTAATAAGGTAAAAAAAAATTTTTTCATAATCCAACTGCGCCGAATTCCAAACAAATCATCAAACCATAAACCAAATCCAAAACCATCAACAAGGACTTAAACTGCATTAATCATACAAGAAACAAACCTCAACAACAATCGATTATTCATTCACGGTTTTCTATTGATTTTGTAAAATCCCGTTAAATCATTTATCGGTTTTAATCATAGACGTGTAAAATCCCGTGAACGAGAATTGCATACATAACCACAACAACATCAATCACATCATATCCACTTAAAGATCCAACAACTTTCACACTTCATAATTCATAATCATTCATTCATCATGTCAACTCCAGTCAACACATCCTCGACAGATAGTCAAATGCATAATAATATCATGGCAGCTGGTTCAAAAGAGCGCCACCCAATGCATGGTACCAGGAAAATATCACAATTAAGATCACTTTTCTACGCGTAACATTGAACACGAAACAAATGGTGAGGGACTGGAGAAAAAGCATACTATCTTGTCCCTACGTGCCATCTACTGTACCAAGTTCAAGCTGTAGCTGCAAAAAAGGTAATCCTGCAATACAACAACTACAAGCGAAAGTGAAGGACGAATATTGAGACGGAGGTACAGCCGAGTGAACAGAATAAAGCAACGAGATGCTAGTGGAGCGAGTAGAAGAGTGAATGTATAAATTTTATCTGGTGGGCTTATATGAACGTTGGCGATATGGTGTGTGGGAGAGAGAAGCGACTAAGAGTCCACGGGTGGTGAGGGAGATGGGGCGAATAGGTGTGAGTAAGCATGGCGTAGAAGTAGTGATGTGATGTATGAGCGCGAGAGGTGTGAAAGGTGGCTACAACTGGTAATCATTGAACGTAACAAGATGTAAGAGGCCATTTATTCTGGAATTTGGAAGTTTACTTCTCGAGATGGAATCAACGGAGTCGTATTACTCATCTGAGTTTTATATAAACTATGAATGATTGACAGAACAACTGCAAGTTACTAAATGCAAGTAATGTTCTATTTCTTCACAACTTCAACCAGAATGGTCGAAGATTTATGACGGTGGTCAAGCAATCAAAAGAAATAGACACCATCTCATATCACACACTTTTTGACATTCTGAAGCAGTATCAAAATGAAGTTAATGATATATGTGCTGAGAGAATAGCCAAAAGTGCAAATCCATTAGCACTTCTTGCGGCTGCTCAACCATATTCAGATAATTACTATCAAGCACCAAAACCTCAGAGAACAAATGCAACATCATCTTCCACAAGACCAAGTTCATCAACCAGACACAAAGGCAAAGAGATCGCCAAACCAGTTACACCTCAATCTGAGTCAGTATCTGAAGAAGACAGTGATCCTGAACAAGCTCAGAGGGATAAGGACATGCAAAAGAATTTGGCACTCCTTCAAAAGATTTCAATGAAGTTCTACAAAGACGCTACAAACAACACCTTTCGAACTTCTACAAACTTCAAGAACTATAGATGAAGAATAACCACACAAGGATAACAACAAGATAGAACAGTCAGGGAGCATGTTTGTAATCAAAAGACAATGACAGGTTGCTGGAACTAGGGAAACTGTAGGCAGACCGGTAAGGCAGGAGGAAACAAGGGGATACAATGCTTTAAACTGTAAGAGGATTTTGGCCACTAATCAAAAGAATCAGGAAGCCAAAGAGTGGTTAAAGACTACTCGTATCACAAGGAAAAGATGATGATGTGCAAATTAAGCTGAACAAGGTGTTCCACTGCAAGCTGAGGAAACAGCAGGGAGATCGATGGTGATGGTGTGCTAGGCGACGTGGGGGGACTGGACGTGGGTGACATGGCATGAGGGAAAGGTGCTGAAAGGAAATTGGAAGCAACATTAAGTTTCATGCAAAGATTCAGTAGGTCTTATACTATCAGAAATCCAGTTCAACTGACAACCATTATGGAAACAGGTACAAAACAATGATGAAAATAATATGTTTGCCAATGAAAGATAACATTCTGAGAATAATACTGCAGAATGTGTTGATGAGCGTGCTGCGCTTGCTAAATTAATTGCAAATTTAACTCTTGATACTGAAGGGAAACAGAATGATTTTAAAGCAATTAAAGAAAGCAAAAACGCATCATGACTCAAGAACTAAGGGAGTTTTTTCAAAACTAACCTTGATGAGACTGAGTGAGGGCTCTGGGGGAGGCTACTAGTTGTCGGAAAATAGTTTGTCTGATTGCACTTCAGAACAAACAGGTAATGATCATGAGAAGTACTAGCCTTTAATGACCGGACGATTGATTATGACATTCTTCAAACAAAGTTAAATGAAACTCTAGGACTATTAGCTCGTAAAGACATTGACATAAAAGAAAGGTATGGATAAAGGGTCTAAAGAAAGAAGCCCTCCACACAACTTAAGGCAGAAACCGGGTCAATACATATGCTGTCAGAATCACAAGTTGATTGCTGACATTGAAAAAGACATCAGGACCACCAATGATGCAAGCACAGACCTCCTCCCCAGCCATTCGAGTTTCTCTTAACATGAAACTTGTCTCATTTGTCACGGATATACATACTTTTTCTATTGACATCTATTCCGAATCGTTGATATTTGAATAGTGGCAAAACTGCTCAAGCCTCGGAGGTACTAAAACCAAAATGCCTCACTAATCGAGTCAAAGAGCCAAGAGATCAATCTAAAATCTTATAGGAACACATTCATTTCAAGCACTATGAACATCATCAAGTTTACAAGCTTGTTAACAAGAGTCCTAACGCAATATCCTTGTGATATTTGCCAAACATCCGAGTGATAACTATAAGTATTCACAAATGAAAATGGAAACCTGCTTGAGTCAGCATCAAAACAAGCTCTTTGTTAGGTGGACTGCGAGATTCTATGTGAATCAAACTGTGACAACCTGGAAATCGATTTGGTCCTGGCGTAAATGAATTGAACGGTTGATGGAATTTTGATAACAGCGTAAAACTCCTGATGTGTTCCAAAAACGCTTTTACAAGAACACGTCGATTATTTTCAAATCAATTTTCTCAGATTATCACTACGTGAAACCAAACAGGTTAAAACGGTGTGACAGTATCCCAAATAATACCAAAGTCGAGTTCCTATACCCACATATTCATGCATCATCCTACAAAGACATCCACAAACTGATTTGAAGCTTTCAGATGAGGCATAGTAGAGAATGTTTTTGAGGTCAAAACACAAATCGCAAATGGCATAGGACGAAAAAGACCGAATTACTAAGGCTCAATGTCAAGATCACAAAAGCATATGAACAAACTACAACTAATAAACAATAAAGAAAGACCAAGAACACATGAGCTTAACGACAAAAGCAATCTCATTGATCTCATGAAGGAGTGTCATCAATGAACTCACTTCGGGGGAGATTGTTAGCCTCAAAATATTGATCCGAACAGGAAGTTCGTTCATTACTTGTGACTTGCTCTCATTTCTCTCTCCTCTTTCTCTCTCTAAACAACTCTCTCTTTCTCATTTCTAGTCCGATTTCGTGATCGATTGTATGAAGTGAAGTGTTAATCGCGATCCTACCGGGCTCGATAGTTAATCTAATATTGTATATGTTTCGGGTTTAATCCCAAGCAAAACCCGAGCCCGGGTCCTAGTTAAATATCCTGCGCGTCATTTAACGCGACGGGGTATATAAACTCTTTTCTATTTAGAAAAGAGTTAGTTGTTAAAAATATATCTTTTTCCTTTTCCTAAACTCTCTCATCTTTCTCTCTCTCTTCTTTCTCTCTCTACAAAACAACTCACCTCTCTTCTCTTTTCAAATTTGATTCATGGTTCGTTATATGAAGTGAAGTGTGATAAGGGATCCTACAAGCAGTAAGTGGGTAAAGTCTCGATGAGCTAGGGTTTAGTAAAAGCACCATTACTTAGATCCTAAGATAGATTATAATCAACATAAGGATGCTTTATGCGGATGCTTTAATTGTGATAGAATTAATGTGTCTAGGTCTTAGGAAGAAGTACCGCCTAAGTTTAGGAATGATATGCCACTTTGAGATAAGACAATCATTGCACTAATAAACAAACCTGCGTTTTATCGGATTATTCATGGTTGATACGTTTTCCTTACATTAGTTCTCGACCGCTTCTCTATCGTTTTCTTGTCTTCTTGTGTGTGTTTGTTAGAAACACATAAACTTAGATCCGGTGGTCTTGGTAACTCAAAGATGGAGATATCCATGTTTAGAGAGAGGGAGAGTAGAGGGAGAAACTTAAGATGTAAAATAATATGGAAAAAGTAAAGAATACAAAAGCTTCAACCCCTATATGGAAGCCATAGAGGGGTATTTATACCACCACACATTACATAAGAATTATATATTGACTATTCTAGTCCCTGTGTTTGGTGATATGGTAAACTATGGTAATTCCATAAATGTCATCATGTAAAGTGAATTCCTAACAATCTTCCCCCACAGGACGATATACGGAATTACTTACAATATTTTCCTAACAAGTACATAATTAATAAGAACAAGAACTTCCATGAAGCTTCTAATGCTGATGATGTCTTCTGTGGTCTTCGACTTCAAGTCTGAACTCTAACATACATCATCTTTGTAGTACCTTATAGGAGAAATATTGTAATGGACACAAACTAAGTAACCCATACACTTCTGGTTAAGGAGAAGCTTCTGAATTAGCTTCCCCTTAATTCATGCCATATATTCATCATTTAAAAGCTTTCAAAGCTTCCCCCATACTAACAATCCTCTCTTGAGCAGTTTCAAAGCTTTCTTACAAGCTCAGAATAATTAAGTGCATAACGAAATTAGTAGGATACCACATCAAATATTACTGCTTCTTTAAGAATAAGCTTAGTGATTGATCATTTGGGGAAAACATTATCTGGATCAACAACGTATCTTCTCACGCTTGAATAATTCTTCTCACAACACTTCCCCCTGGAAATTCAAATAATGCATACTACCTTTCACAAGATATCACTTCCCCCATGTGGTTGAAGAAATCCACCTAAAATCCATAAGTTAAAGCTCTGTTTATCTCCGCGGTTATGACATTAGTCTTCCCGGCATTGCCCAATAAAAAGATTTTCAAGAAAGATGTCTTACACAAGCTTTCAAGAAGAAGAAAGGCAAAGGCGGCTCAAGGGTATGTCTTCCTTCCCCCTTGCTGGTTTCGATACCTCAGAATCAGCAAAACCTTGTACGCATATATACTTGAATACTTATGTAAGGAATAAATTAGCTCAAATCTGTCCCGTGAGAATCAACTGCTGATCAGATCTCTACTCATAAACTCTCTCTGACTATCTTTTAACCAACCATTTTGTAGGCTATTTGAAGTGACCATTGATGAAGTAGACCCGATATACCAAACTTAAAACTAAAGTAGAATTCCTCGTTCTTGTGACTTAAGCTTGCACAAATGTTGGAAGAACAGTGGAGAGAATTTGTGCTCCAAGCAAATCTCTAAGTACTTAATACCCCACTAAAGTATGAGACTTTCATCACCTCTTGCGATTATCCACATCGTCTTATGCGTGTGTCACTGAGTACTACAACGTAACCCCTTTAAGTGGTAGTTGTCCAGGTCTTCAACCATCCACCCCGACTTCTGGAAACTAGATAAACCAAGTCTTCAACTTAAATCTTAAGCACGAGCAAGTTATCATTGAAAGTCATGCATCCAACAAATCCCGACTTCAAGATAAAATAAGTACACGCCTTCGTGAAATCCAACTTCACTATCAAATAAGTGATACCCGATCAACTCCGTAGTCACTTAGAAAAATTAACCCCAAGTCTTGCCATTACAAATTAAATTCCATGATTCTTTATAAGCGTCGATTTCGATCTCGTCACATTGTCACTTTGTCATTTTAAACCACAACATTAACCATTAATTACATATTACCAAAAAATTAGATTAAGTGATGAATAAGAGCAAAAGAGAATTTTCGTATGCATCTTATCAGCCCAACTAAATTTTGATAATAACCACAAAGCCCAACAAACAATGCATAGTCCAACACCTTGAAAGCTTGCTGTAGCTCATAATCAAATAGATGTCGCCCATTGTTTCTTTGTTTAAATATCAGCCCACAAAAAAATTTATCCAGCCCATATGCCTTTACCATATCCGATCCATATCAGACATGTGAGACATATATCCCTAATTTTTCTCACAACTAATAACCCTAATCAGTTTCTATCCGCCTACACACTTTCTCATTCACACAGTCACCAAACTCTCTTCTTTCATAACCATGAGTACAAATCACATCTTTTACTCTATCCAAAAAAACGAAGCAACACAAACCGACTTATAAACATCAAATCTCATAGGGACAAGTCTCAAACCCTTTCAGCACCGAAAAAAATGTTACAAAAGTACCGACGCATTCAGATAAAAAATATCCGCGGTAACATTTCCGAATTGACTTAAACAGGCCCAAAAATTTGGGCCGGCCCAATTAGTTTTTTTTTTTTAAATTTGTCGGCACAAAATAGGGAGGAAAAAAATGTTACAAAAGTACCGACGCATTCAGATAAAAAAATATCCGCGGTAACATTTCCGAATTGACTTAAACAGGCCAAAAAATTTGGGCCGGCCCAATTAGTTTTTTTTTTTTTTTTAATTTGTCGGCACAAAATAGGGAGGAAAAAAATGTTACAAATGTACCGACGCATTCAGATAAAAAAATACCCGCGGTAACATTTCCGAATTGACTTAAACATGCCCAAAAATTTGGGCCGGCCCAATTAGTTTTTTTTTTAAATTTGTCGGCACAAAATAGGGAGGAAAAAATTGTTACAAAAGTACCGACGCATTCAGATAAAAAAATATCCGCGGTAACATTTCCGAATTGACTATACTGAAACTGGGCCAAAAAAGCCCAAAAAATTTAGCCCAAAAATTTGGGACGGCCCAATTATTTTTTTTTAAATTTGTCGGCACAAAATAGGGAGGAAAAAAATGTTACAAAAGTACCGACGCATTCAGGTAAAAAAATATCCGCGGTAACATTTCCGAATTGACTTAAACAGGCCAAAAATTTGGGCCGACCCAATTAGTACATTTGACAATCTAAACGACGTCGCTTTTGACCCAAGTTTACTATTCATCTTAAGCACTGTAGCTACAGTGCTGGGCCAAAAAAGCCCAAAAAATTTGGGCCGGCCCAATTAGTTTTTTTTTTTTTTTTAAATTTGTTGGCACAAAATAGGGAGGAAAAAAATGTTACAAAAGTACCGACGCATTCAGATAAAAAAATATCCGCGGTAACATTTCCGAATTGACTTAAACAGGCCCAAAAATTTGGGCCGGCCCAATTAGTTTTTTTTTTTAAATTTGTCGGCACAAAATAGGGAGGAAAAAAATGTTACAAAAGTACCGACGCATTCAGATAAAAAAATATCCGCGGTAACATTTCCGAATTGACTTAAACAGGCCCAAAAATTTGGGCCGGCCCAATTAGTTTTTTTTTTTTTTAAATTTGTCGGCACAAAATAGGGAGGAAAAAAATGTTACAAAAGTACCGACGCATTCAGATAAAAAAATACCCGCGGTACACTTTTCGAATTGACTTACAACATGTCCCAAAAAATTTGGGCCAGGCCAATTAGTTTTTTTTTTAAATTGTCTGCATCAAATATAGAGAGGATGAAAAAAATTGTTACAAAAGTACCGACGCATTCAGATAAAAAAATATCCGCGGTAACATTTCCGAATTGACTATACTGAAACTGGGCCAAAAAAGCCCAAAAAATTTAGCCCAAAAATTTGGGACGGCCCAATTATTTTTTTTATAAATTTGTGGCACAAAATAGGGAAGGAAAAAAATGTTACAAAAGTACCGACGCATTCATGTAAAAAAAAACCCGCGTAAAATTACTATCTTGCACTTTTAGATTTAAAACGACACAGTTTTTTTTCACCTATGTGCACTATTCATTTTAAGCACTATAGCACTGCAACAGTCCTGGGCCAAAAAGAAGCCCAAAAAATTTAGCCCAAAAATTTGGCCCGACCCAATTAGTTTTTATTTTTTATTTTATCGGCAAAAATAGGGAGGAAAAAAATGTTATAAAAGTACCGACGCATTCAGATAAAAAAAACCCGCGGTAACATTTCCGAATTGACTTAAACAGTGTCATTTTACACCATGAGACCAAAAAAAAAATTTGCAAAAAAAATAAAAAAACTAAAATTTTAACGCGACGCAACAACGCGTAACACCATAAAAAAACTACTAAACACGATACTGAAAAAGTAAACCCGCACTATTAAATATGAGACCGACAAAATAAACTCGCACAAAATTAAAGGAAAAAAAAAAGAATTAATGACACGCAAAAACGCACGAAAAAATTAACGCCCCGCAGTAACGTGCAAGAAAAATTAAACTCACACTATTAAACAGAAAAAAAACGCGCGAAAAAACAACTAAAAATAAATAAAAAAAAATAAAAAAAAATTAACGACCCGTAACAACGCGCGAAAAATTAACGCCCGCAGCAACGCGCGGGTAATCTTGCTTGTTTTTCTCACAACTAATAACCCTAATGAGTTTCTATCCGCCTACACACTTTCTCATTCACACAGTCACCAAACTCTCTTCTTTCATAACCATGAGTACAAATCACATCTTTTACTCTACCCAAAAAAACGAAGCAACACAAACCGACTTATAAACATCAAATCTCATAGGGACAAGTCTCAAACCCTTTCAGCACCATTCATTCATAATGACCCATGAAGAATCCATCAATTACACAACACGTCATCAAGGTCTCATTAAGAGGTCTCGAGTAGGTTTATGTGTTTATGTTTTGTGTATTTTCATATCGAAACAAAGAAAGATTATAACCCAATTGTTATAAATCTTCTTTAATTTCGAATATTAAAGAGGGTTAAACCCAATACAGATCATTGATGAAATCATGTTAAATCATAAAAAGATTTTAGTTATGATTACCAAACACGAATCTGAGATCATTATGTTCTTTTCCATTAGTGATTCAAGTCTTGTGGTTGTGGATTGGAGTCGTTTGAATGGTGAAGAGATGATGGGATTTAGGATTAGTGATGAGATTTGTTGTTGATGTGAGGATGAGTTTTCAATTTGTTGATGGCTGTTGGATTTGATTGTTGTGGGATGTTGTACTGGTTATGGTTTTTGATTTTTTTATTAGATCTGTTCTTCCTTCTAGTCATTTCTGTTTGTGTTTGACTCCTTTGAGTTGACCCGGGTCAACTCGGTAATTACCGAGTTGACTCGGTTGGGTTGTGGGTGTATTACTTGCCTGTTGTGGATCATGTATACTTCGCCCACCTTGGCGGTATTATTCGCCCATCGGGCTTGGTATAATTCGCCCCAAGGGCTACGTATAACTCGCCTATATAATCCCAACAGGTGCGAATAACTCGTTTCAGTGGACCACAAAAATACAAAACCCAGATCCAAAATTTTCGGATATGTGTTTTCCTGCTTCTTTTCATAAAATTTTAGATCTGAGTTTTTCTTACAAAATCAGTTTAAAAACCAGACATAATAAAGCTTCAAAAAATAAGCAGATGTTTTTCATTTGAGCAATACACCTTTTAAACAAGAAAAGCTTCAAGCTTTATGAATCAACTAAGCATAAAAGACCAACCCGAGAACAGTAGCTTATAAATAAGCACGAACTAAGCTGTTCTACACCATGAACACTCTAAACAAGCAAACAACAAACACGAAAGAAAATATTTTCAGCTGTGGCTTTTTTATGACCAAATAAGCCCCGAAAAAGAAAAAAAACCTAAAATAAGCTTAAAATAAGCTGTCAAAATGAGACACAAACCCGAATACAAAACTGTGACAGATTTTTGGACGCAAAAAAATAGATTTGAAACGAGACCAAAACAGATCTGAAATCATGAGACCAACCAATACAACCGACCCAAGATCGTAACGGGGTGATGATACCAATGTTAGAAACAAATAAACTTAGATCCGGTGGTCTTGGTAACTCAAAGATGAAGATAGTCAGGTTTAGAGAGAGAGAGTAGAGGGAGAAACTTAAGATGTAAAATAATATGAAAAAAGTGAAAAATACAAAAGCCTCAACCTCTTTATGGAAGCCATAGAGAGGTATTTATACCACCACACATTACATAAGAATTATATATTGACTATTCTAGTCCCTGTGTGTGGTGATATGGTAAACTATAGTGATTCCGTAAATGTCATCACGTAAAGTGAATTCCTAATAGTGTTTATTGCTTTACTTGCCATTAAAACCTTAGGTTAGATACACAAAACCGTGCTAGTCTCTCGGGCTGAAACCCCCTCTTTTGCATTAGTTTTAGGTTTAACTTAGATAACTAAAATACTGATAGAATTAGGACTTAACGCTCTCGCTCTTAGTGATCGACACCTTACTTACCAACGAAACTACTACCGACCAGGTACACTGCCCGTTAGAGTGTTGTTTTTAGGTATAGTCGGCATAAAATAAATAGTAAAACTTGATACATAAATAACACATACACAACGACATATCAAGTTTTTGGCGCCGCTGCCGGGGAGTGAAGTTGTTTAATTTTTATTTATTAGTGTTTTAGTTTAGTTTAGAATAATTTGCATATTTGTGTGTTTGTTTTGTGTGTTTGATTTCTGCATTGTATATTTTTGCATATTGTGTGTTTGTGTGCATTATTACAGTTCGCTGTAACTTTCTGAGTCGAATACTCAATACGGCGTATTCAATTTATTGGATATGGCGTATATTTTTTTTCCAAACCAATACAACGTATGACTCTATCATCAATATGGCGTATTCAGTTCACTGAATACGGCGTATTAAGCTATTTGACAGTTTTCTTTCTAGCAAATTTATTACAGGTTAAAATGGACGACCCCAACATTACTATGGAGGAGTATATCAGGCTTGAGGAAGAAAAAGCTCGTAGGCGTGGTAAGGTGTATAACTGGGAAACTGCTACGTATGGTAAGATATAAGATAATGAAGACGTTCACGACCTTAGATCTGTTGAAACTGAATTCCCAGCTATAGTCTTTAATGACACGTTAACATCTGAAGCATCACTCTCGTGTGAGCCTACGGTAAGTTCTCTTAACAACGATGAAATTGACTTTAGAATATCGTTTGACGAATCCGACGATGAAGATTGCACGGTAATTTTTGACAAAAATTCATTTTCTTACAAAATAATTTCTGTCAACGATTTAAAAACGGCCTCGAAAAATGATAATGATAAAGTCAATATGCCTTTGCTTCCATCACCCAAGCCTACAGTCAGTTATTTTGATGATTTATATAACACCCCGTGTTTTCAGGTCTCATTACGATTTCAATAACTCTATTTTCTTTCTATATATAACATTTTTACGTGTTTACCCTTATTTTAAATCGATTAGTTAAACCTTAATAAGTACTCCCTCCATCCCAAAATAATAGTCCAGTTTGACTTTTCAGAGTCAAGCTGGTTCAACTTTGACTTTAAATATCTTTTTTTGTGTAATATAATAATTGATAAAAATTAGACTAATGAAAAATATACTTACAACCCAGTTCATTCATATATTTTGCATCAAGTATTATATAGCACACACAAAAATAAGCACGGTCAAAGTTCAACCAGTTTGACTCTGAAAAGTCAAATTGGACTATTTTTTTGGGACGGAGGTTGTAGAATTTAACCTAACACTTCTTATTAACGCGAATAATACTACGTGAGCTAAATAACTCTAGTAACATTTTCCCTTATGACTTAGCTAACCATAAGCATATATACATGTTATCATTTCACCACTTAGTATTAATTCTAATAAGTAAATTTGGACTAGACTTCTATTTCTTTCTTGATTTTCAAATGATGCAAACAATGGAAGTCCTTAATCAATAAACATAGTACAAGAAACTAATTTAACTTCCTAAAAGATAGACAAAAATTTCGTGTATACTCCTCCTCCAAATTTCATCAAAGCTGTGAATGTTAAATTAGATAATGATACACAAAATCCTATCCCAAATTTAACTCTTTACCCAACGAATAAAGCCCATTATCCCTTTTCTCAAAAACATAACACAGTAACCATCTTTTATATATTGTACATTGACCGAGTGAAGCCCCAAAAATCTTTTACCCCATTTGGATTTACATTAGAACGTGACTCCTATTGGAAACACTATGCCTGCATCCTTTGTGGGTATAAGGAGACTTGCAAACACCGAGAACACAACACAACTTCCATATTCATCATACCCTCTCCTCATCTTTGGGTTTCCTTGTCCTCCTACTTCTGATTTTGACATACGCACACACAATCCTTACACCTTCGTTATCTCCATAAACCCTAGAAACCCTAATATCTCCAACGAAACCCTAACTAGTTTCGTTAGTGTTTCGTTCCCTTGTTAGTCGTCCTCATTAAGGCAGCAAGAAGGGGTGGGTTCGTGACCATAGGAGTGCAAACGGTAGTGAAAAAAAAAATCATTGGTTTGGGTATTCGGTTTTGCATACGTGAAGGATAAAGGGGTCGAGTATTCATCATCGTCGTTGAGTCTAGTCTCCTACACGTTCGTCCTTGAGCTTTGTGAGCAATCCTTCTTTGTTAATTATCTTTTATATATACAATTCATATGTCATAGTTGTGTGCTTGAAATTCTTTAAAAACAAAACGGTTTTGGTTACTTTCTGATATACCACTCGAATAGCAGTGAAAACTTTTATAAAACTTGTAAAGTGACTAATAAGTTATGAGCCATGTTTATGCTAGGGTATTAAGTGTAGAACTCAGCCCATTAGTAGCTTAGACGCGTTGGTTAAATAAGAAAAGAAAACGCATATGAATTGTTGGTATAAAACGCAGCCCACACCCATAATTTTATGTACATTATTCGGCCTCTAGACATGGAGCATATAAAACGAACTTTGTTTATTTCGAAAATAGGACATGTAACAAGTATTTTGCCCCTGGAATCACTGATTTTCGTCAAGTAAATAGGAAGTTATAAGGTCTCAAAGTTAGACGTGCAAAACTGCCACTTTGCCCCTTTTTGTAAAACAGCCAGCGAGCACTTTTCTTTGAATTATTGTGTCGAATTTACTAAAAGAAATAACGAACCAAATAATGATAAACAAATCCTGAAGTATCAACTTTAAGTTAGAACAAAAATCACCCTTTTTCGTTGAACAACCTGCTCACAAAACGCGTGTGCATTTGGCTGTTCGTCACAGGTGTCGACAATCTGTCGAACACCTGGTGTGCAACAGGTCAGGTATGCCCACGAGCTACACCCATCTTTCGACCCTTTTTGACCCAGTTAACAACCTCGACACACAAAAGTTATAAAAGATGAATTGTAGCCAGTAGGTCCTAATCTATTAAGGTATTTTTGTTTCGTCCTAACGTTGAGTAACGAGGTCGCAATCTGAGCCCAAAACTCTGACCACGTAAACAATACATGCTGAAATAACCCTTTATTTTTCTAAGTGTAAAACCTGTCCCAGTGACACGCGTATGTTTAGCCTTATTTTTAACCCGTTAAACGACCTTTTTGGACACGACTTATTTAACGAAAGTTGTAGACGACATGGTCAAGTTTTTAAATATGTTTTTATTTATCATTATCGTTAACTAACGAATTCGTAATTACATTGTAAAACTCCAAGTCGTCAAATATTAAAACTTGATAATATATACACTTAACTCAATTAGTAAACGTCACTGTTTCGTCTAATTATTTGACACACTTAGAGACTAAACCAAGGGCTGACCTAAACTAATATTTTAGAGTATATGTGACCTAGTTTTCTAAAAGTCTGAAGTCGTAAATTGTGTACTCATATTATGAACACGTTGACCCAATAAAGTTGATCATTTTAAAACGAGAAATTGTTTTCAAATATCATTATTTCAAATAGAGTTCAAGCACACACTAAGGATGAGTATTGCAAGTATTTAGCTTATTATTTTTAGTAAATATGTATTATTTTTCCATAGGTTGCGGATAAAGTCTTTTGCATCGTTTCTCGTGCCACTAGCTTGCTATTACGTTATCATTACTTGATGTGAGTTTATAGTCCCCACTTTTATACTTTTCAATCATTTATCAAATCTCGGGGATGAGATCATGTTTGTTTTACAAAATGGATGCAAGTACATTTTAAATTCAAATATTATGAGTTTGCCTAAGTAGCTATAACCCACTATGCCCATCATCATGAACTGTCAATTGCATAGATGTAATTGTTAATTTCATTATGTGAGCGCGAATGTTATGAATAGATCTATTTGGGATTAACATCCCCGTTCGGGCAAGTAGCGCTTGCTAGTTTACCGGTTGGCCAGAAACGACGAACGTATACCATTTGGAATCATAGATGTTACGGGTTGAACATCTACATTGGGCACCTTCATTTATATGTATTTGATATACATACATTGTTTAGCATCGGTGTCATGAGCTTAGTGCATTTCGTAATACATTTTTGTGATATTGTATTCGTTACTTTATTACAGGGAAAATCTTGCTATCCGCTTCATTTAATTTATAAACCTATAAATTCACCAACATTATTGTTGACAGTTTAAACATGTTTTCTCAGGTCAATAAGGTGCAAGTCATGGATACGTTGGATGGTCGTCTTTTGAAGTCATATTATCATAAAGATTTACATGCATTACATTTTGGGATATTGTTATGTTGTGAAATCTTTTCATTATCAAGTTAAGCCTATGAGCTTTGTAACTAACCATTTATGAAATCCAATGTATCAATTTTTAAACAACTCATATAGAGGTCGTTCTCATATCTTGTGCTATTAATCTATGAAGTAATGCCCCCGGAACATCATATTCTGCTGCGATCCATTTTGGGGGTGTTACAGATTGGTATCAGAGCCAAGGTTGTAGAGAACCAGGTCAAACATTTTTACTTGGTCTATAACCATTTTTTAAACATTGCGTCATTCAAAAGTTTTCAAGGGACATACATACATTACTTAATTGCATCTAGTAACATGCTTACACGTCATGCACCATTTTAGCATTAGTTGATTATACTAAGTGCTTACATAGGTTATATACGTGTTAATATTTCATTACGTATATTACCGATAGTCCTATATAATATACTTATACAAGTTTATATTATGGTTACAGATTTGCCATGTCATCAGACAACGCATCGTCCGCTGTTACCTATACATCCGTATCTTCTGATTCAAACGGACCATCATCATGGGGTATTCCACTCGTGAATACCGGCGAGCTTCCAGAGATGGACCCATACGACGAGGTTGCCCAACAAGGACAGGCATACCCACTGTCACCTGCCTATGTACCTGACCCCATGGAGTTGGATGAGCATGTACCAATATATGTTCCAGAGCTAGAGCACCCAGAGTACCATGCACCATCAGATGATGACATTCAGGTCGAGGATCAGCCTTATGCTGATGGTGTTTCACTGACTGCTGAGTCATCTAGATACATTGCTGACTCGGATTCGATGGAGGAGGATACTGATGAAGATTCTATTGATTATCTAGATGAGCCCGAGGATGGCGAGGAGGATGACGATGAGGATCCCGAGGAGGATCCTAGTGAGGAGCATGAGCCCGAGGATGACGACGATGATGATGATACAGATGATGAGGATGAGGAGCCCACTGAGGACGAGGAGGAGGAACATCCAACTTCGATTGATTCTTCTGTGGTACCTGTTGTTGACCCTGTTCTCTCAGCTGGGGATACAAAGGCATTTGAGACTGATGAGTTAGCACCTACACCTAGATCACCTCAAACTAGGGTCCTTTTTTCTCAGACACGACTCCATAGGGCACGAAAGACTGTCAGACTTGAGCCACCCATTCAGCATCTATGAAGGCATGCATTGCTGAGCATGCTGCCGCACCTATACCACCCACCAGCCCTGCCTATGATCAAGCACCATTAGGTCATAAGGCAGCCATGATTCGTATGAGAGATGACATCCCCGAGGAGGACATGCCACCTCGGAGGAGATTTGTACTTACTGCTCTCCCACCTGGGTATGATGTAGTAGAGAGTTCTGCTGCTGCTGCTGCTAGACCACCTAAGGGTCAGTATGATTTTGTTGATACTGTTAAGGCAGGACAGGGTTTGATTCGTAGTCCTGGTCATGATGCCCAGACTATTGCTAGAGCTGCTGACAGAGAAAAGGATGTTGGTTATGTTAGAGCTTTACAGGCTTCTGAGCATAGGATGATGACTTCTATTGAGGAGGTCAACTTGAGGGTCAGCTACCAGGCACAGGTTCTCAGGCAAGAGAGTGAGGATTTCTATACGCAGGTGC
>BQNB010066982.1:2534-34364 GCA_026074375.1 Tanacetum coccineum | reverse complement strand
ACAAACAACGGTGAACGTAAATAAGTTCCATTAGTATTTAAAGGGATAATAACTAATATGTCAATGATAGGATAAACAATCTTGTTTTGTAAATATTTAAATAATAAATGTCGTTGTATTGTCTTTTCCTTCTTCGATGGTCTTGAAGAGAAAAAGTATGCATTAAGCGTTAGTCAGTTGAGTAGCCAATGAACTATTCTCAGGTCGAACATTATTTGGAGAACCCGGGTCAAAGAGCCCGGTGTGATGATTCTTCTGTGCGATGATCACAAGAAACTTCAGGCACCATTTCTCATCGAGAAACTTGCAGGCCTACAACCATTCCAATCAAACATATTACATATCAAAGCTCATACATATTCAAAACTGAGACAATGAACTTAAAAGTTGACCAAAACTCAATTATATGGTCCAACTCAATATTGAGAACTTGATTGAACTGTGTGACTCACTAACATCAAAGCTCAATATTGAGAACTTGATAGAATCCTTAAAACCTCATCATTTCACAAAATTAATATTGGCACATACCATTAAGGCAGTCAAATTATTTATCAGAAATGTTATCAGAAAATGATGATTTGATCTGGATTTTGTTTAGCTAAGTTGAGATAGAAATCCAAATGTAAGTCTCTAACATAAAGCAATTATACATATGAAAACCAACTGTTGGATCTAAATATTAGTTTGTAAGCATATTAAATCAAGAACACCATACCTCATGACGCCGTCATCTACGGTATCTGAAACCTTCTTGAATAGAGAATCAATCATCTCCAATTTGGGGGACTGAGTTCTCACTAAAGTTCTGTACCAGGAAATTAAAGGTTAATGCCTTGAGCTAACCACCTGAAACTCATTGAAATTTGAATTTAACAAACTCTTAAATTTATAATCAAAGCTTTTATATGAGAACGGAAAAGAGAGCAATTATTTACCGCAATAATAGACGGGACATCAGATTCTATGGAAGAACCATGAGATATATCCCATATCAAGAATATTTGTGGGTGCTTTAGATAAAACATGAATCAAATGTGAATGCTCAATTGAAACTATCGAATTCAACCCTCCAAGCTGCCAACAACCAATCATTAATTTAGCAACCAAACATTAATAACTAATTAAGCACTCATACCACATTCTTTAACAAGTTCTCTTCAACTCAAATCAGTTGCAATAAAGTCAATCACCAATTACCCCCACCATAAAGTTTATTACAATTACAAACAAAGATCTCATCCCCTCGTATTTAGCAACTCTCTCCCTTCGATAACCTACAATTATAATAAACTTTAAGAACCAATCTATAATGTCCATAATTGAACGAATCAGGCAAAATCCCAAAAAATAACAACATACTTGATCTTAACTCAAACATAAAAAAATTGATTGCGTTTTACCATCAAATATATCTCGTTTTTCTTCTTTTTTCCTTTCACCCTCTCAATAAAAAGTCTGATTTTTTGCACAAACATGAAACCACAAAAATCACTTACAAATCGTAATAAAGTTATTATTTTTTAACAAATAAATAAAAGATCACCGGATTAAGTCCCAAAGTAGGCGTTTTCATCGACGTAAAAACCTTCATTCTTACTCTTTCAATCGCAGAAACTTGATACTTGTTCTGTGTTGCTTCAAATTTTGGGTTTAAGAATTTAAGGTACCAAACTATACAAACACCAGCTCATAGAGCAAACCTCAACCTGGAACACATAAGAAGGAACACATAAGAAGGAACATATATCAATCATTATTTTGTAAGGCTTAAACAACTTGTGATAGGGCGTATGTTTGAAATCGATGGAAACTAACATTTATATATGATTGGCCACAAACACATGTTCATTCAACAACACATGTTCAGATAAAACTTCCAAATGTGAGAGATGAAATTATAGAAATGTATAACAGAAAAGATAAGTTCATTGTAACACATGAGTTAGATGCTTATACAGGGCACACAAGAAAACATATTAAGCAAATTTTGATAGATAGTCGTATCACAATTAGTGGCTTGACTTAATAGTAGTTTGGAAAAACAGTTGTATATATAATCTTTTCCAAAATGAAAGAAAATCAGTGATGGCTACTTACATGTTCATCCATTTAAATCAATTCCAAATTTGTGATGTGTTGTTTTTCATAAACTTGTTGCATCCAAGTACGAAGGATTGGGACTCGCAGTGTGACGTTGTTTTTGACAGCGCTCAAATCATTGATGTAACCTGCAACGAATGTAGTCATCTGTTATTATGAACGTTTTTTATATTGTTATGAGAGGTGTACAATTACCACATACATGTCTACCATTTATAGGTGCAAAGTTGCTAAAAATAATGTAAGACAAAATGAACAAACGTTTTTAAGGCTGGACGATATGGAGGGGAACTCACCTAGGTGACTTTAAAGTCACGCATGAGTTGCCATCCCACCCCAAAAGTGACTTTTTCCATGTCAGATTTTGCTAGGTGAGTTTGGGTATTTTTTGTGTCAATTAGGTGAGTTTCTCACCTAGGTGAGTCTTAAAATTGGTGGGCCCCCTCTCTTTTGAGTTAATGTATTTTAATTAGTTGTGAGTGTGTGTGGTATTTAGTGAGGTATATTTTATATAAAGTGGGTATTTTAATGAAAGGTGAGTTTTAGTGGTAAGCTATGTGGCGCTGACGTGTCAGGTGACTTTGGGCTTGCCATACCATCCGGCCTAAACTTCGATTGATTTGCTTGTGTATCATTGTATTACATAAGAAAATACTCACTAAAAATAAGAAAATCATACCTTAAATATAGAATTCCACCGGGTTGTATGATTTATAATTGCTTGAAATTTCAGTTTTAAACGTAGTTTTGATTTATTTGAACCGAAATATTGCTTAACATAAATAGTTATCCAATGAAACGCCTCAAACAGCTATGTCATTGGATAAATTGGTTCAAACTTTCTATAATTCACTAATGATATCCATTATTACATTTAATGCATACTAAAACTATTATTTGACTTACTCATTGGAAGAATGATAATGATACTTTTTAAGCTTTTCGTTATTAAGTTATAGATTAGTGCGTAAGAGTATTGTACAAATTCTCTAATTATGTTAATCCACATCTCCTAATTAATTAGAATTGTAATGCAAATAGCTAAACTTGTTTGTACAAAAGCTATGGATCGTGTAGCATGATAATGCATAAAAGTATTTTACATAATTGCTAATTAAGGTAATCCACATCAATTTATTAATTACGATTTTAATGCTTGTAGCTTAAAAAGGTTATACAAAACCTTATTTTATTAAAGAGTAATAATAATAATTATAGATAGATGAAGAACTGAGGTGTACAATTACCACATATATGTCTACCATTTATAGGTGCAAAGTTGCTAAACATAATGTAAGACAAAATGAACAAACGTTTTTAAACTTTGATTGATTTGCTTGTGTATCATTGTATTACATAAGAAAATACTCACTAAAAATAAGAAAATCATACCTTAAATATAGAATTCCACTGGGTTGTATGATTTATAAATGATTGAAATTTCAGTTTTAAACATAGTTTTGATTTGTTTGAACCGAAATATTGCTTAACATAAATAGTTATCCAATGAAACGCCTCAAACAGCTATGTCATTGAATAAATTGGTTCAAACTTTCTGTAATTGACTAATGATATCCATTATTACATTTAATGCATACTAAAACTATTATTTGACATACTCATTGGAAGAATGATAATGAGACTTTTCAAGCTTTCCGTTATTAAGTTATAGATTAGTGCATAAGAGTATTGTACAAATTCTCTAATTATGTTAATCCACATCACCTCATTAATTAGAATTTTAATGCAAATAGCTAAACTTGTTTGTACAAAAGCTATGGATCGTGTAGCATGATAATGCATAAAAGTATTGTACATAATTGCTAATTAAGGTAATCCACATCATTTTATTTATTACGATTTTAATGCTTGTAGCTTACAAAGGTTGTACAAAATAAAAGATAGTTGGATGTTGGAATAAAGTCAGGGGCTGGTATTGAGCAAGTTAAATGTGTTAGTCCATGATTAGTCAAAGTCAATTATATATGATTAGTCAAAGTTATTTATGTCATTCAAAGTTATTTATGTCAGTCAAATTAATGGTCATTATGTATATTGGGCTCAAGCCCGTATTCTAGAATAGTCCGTACACTCCTATATATTGTATCAATTGTTTTGAGGAATACAAGACACAAATTATATCTCTAAACCCTTTCCTCTCAGGATCATCACAAACTCAGACAGACAGACATTCAGTCACTTTGGTTACGACATAATCCTCCTCCCTAATATCCAAACGTTGTTAATCTTCCATGACGATGGCGCATGACACCTACCGCAAAACACCTCTCCGACTGAGAAACATTCCGGCAACACCGGCTATGAGGAACAAAAAACCTAACTTGTTGACCAAAATAGTTGACCGTGCTAACAAGCTTTTTCGTGTTGTTTTTGGTAACCGGGATTTGTCAGGTTATGTTTCTTTATTACGATTTCTTATTAATTTCATTTTCTCTAAATGTTATTAATTTGGTTACTTTGTGTTAATTGTTTATTTATATTATTTCATTTATATGACTCATGCTAGTTATTGTTATTGCGCTATTTTTTAATCAACTTGTACTATTTTCTATGATTTTATCTAGTTTCTGTTATTAATTTGGTTAATTTAGGGATATAGAGAGATGCATATGCCTTCTTACTGTGTAGGTAGACACCATTATAGCTTTTTTTATTTTATTTGTAAACGAGTTCAACGGTAACAGGCACTCATGTTCATTGAAAGTTACGTGTGGGTGATCAAGCTTTTGATGTCAAGTATGTGTATTGCTTCATTTATGTGTTTGCTCGAGTATAAGGCTTGTGTCATAATGTGTGAATGATTTTTTTCAACTTGTTGCTTTTAGTAAGGTAAGCGAAATTTGGTTTACATTTGAGTTTGCATATTTCAACAACTTCTTCAAACAATGTTAGTTTACAAAGTTCAAATTAGGGTGTATAGTTGACCGTGCTAACAAGCTTTTTCGTGTTGTTTTTGGTAACCGGAATTTGTCAGGTTATGTTTCTTTATTACGATTTCTTATTAATTTCATCTTCTCTAAATGTTATTAATTTGGTTACTTCCTGGGTTAATTGTTTATTTATATTACTTCATTTATATGACTCGTGCTAGTTATTGTTATTGCGCAATTTTTTAATCAACTTATTACTTTTTCTATTCTATGATTATTATCTAGTTACGTATTAATATTTGGTTAATTAGGGATATAGAGTGATGCATATGCTTCTTACTAGAGTAGGTAGACACCATTATAGCTTTTTTTATTTTATTTGTAAACGAGTTCAACGATAACAAGCACTCATGTTCATTGAAAGTTACGTGTGGGTGATCAAGCTTTTGATGTCAAGTATGTGTATTGCTTCATTTATGTGTTTGCCCGAGTATAAGGCTTGTGTCATAATGTGTGAATGATTTTTTTCAACTTGTTGCTTTTAGTAAGGTAAGCGAGCTGTGTTAATTTGGTTTACATTTGAGTTTGCATATTTCAACAACTTCTTCAAACAATGTTAGTTTACAAAGTTCAAATTAGGGTGTTACGTGCTTTTGGAGCGACAAGATTATTTCAGGTTAGGGTACGGAACTGGAGGATAGCATGTGATGCTTTAATTCTGTAATAATAGCAAAAATGAACAATTTTTGTAAAACTCTGTCAAGAAGGAAATGATCATAAATATAAATGATTTACCACCATAATCTATTACAAGACAAACCATAAACCATAAATATAATTGAGTAACAATCACAATCTATCACAATCTTTCTGATGGATCTTGTATGAAGTATATGAGCATAAAAACATTTTATTGTTTTGTAATAGTGGTAACTGGTAAGCTACTATGGGCTAGGTTTGCTGTAAATGTTATCTGTGTGGAACGTATAAGATTTACATTAATTAGCCACTATGACGTTTCTTTACTTTATTGTTTATTATGCTCTACATACCCCTTACAACAGCATTTATGTCAACATAGACTAATGAAGAACATCAGAATGTTCCTCGGGAGGAAGGGCAACGCGGGAATTCTGTCAGTATATCTGCTACTACTAGGATATCAGATCTTGAACAAAAAACCTTTACTAGGTCTGTGTATCATTTTACTGTATTTTTATGTTATTTCTTTTGCTCTGTGTGGTGACCCGTATCTTTACTCTATATCACATCTTTGAGCCTGAGTAGTGCACTCATTTATCAATAACATGCAACTTGTATGACCCAAAACTTACTTTTGAGATAAATAGTGAATGAAACTGCCATTACTGTGTAACAGGTCCGAAATCAAACGGTTGACAGCATTGTTGCATTTAAGGTCCAACGAGTTATCTTCTGAAGATGTTGTTGAACGGGATGGAGCAAATCCGTGTAGTTCACCATCTTCTTTTCTAAGGCTTGAAGGGTCAACAAGTGGCTCTCTGAAAAAACATGGAGATGAGAGGGATGACTTACATGCTCCTATTTCCAAGCCCATGGTTACATCAAGAGTAAGTAATGCGTTCATGCATGGCTGTAGGCATTTTGGTTTACATTTTTGGCGAAGGTTGCAATTTTGACCCAGTAACTTGTGAATGGGTTGATTTGGGGGAAAATAAAAAATTGAATAAAGTCTCTACAATTATATCATTCATTAGGCTGTGCTATTGATGATTTAATAACATGAAATTTGTGATCATGTTTGACTCACCAATTATATGACAATCTGAAATAATTCAAGACAAGATTTTGTCGTGATGACAGTACCTGATCTAGACCTTGCTGACTCGTACCATTGAAGTTACCATTTTTACCCTAGTTTATCTTGACGCCCGTGATGTTCATTTCTTTCTTTTCTATCACTCAATTATCCATTGTTAAAATATGCAATAGAATATTATATTGTCTTCAGGTTCTTGAGGAGGAGATTGCTTCACCTGCTGAGCTGGCAAAGGCCTACATGGGTTCTAGGCCTTCTAAGATAGCACTGAGACAAGATTTAGTGCTGCATAATAACGTAACGGGATTTTTAAAATCACCAAATATGTTAGTTTCCCCAAAAATTGCAAATGGTTCCACGGGTGTTGAAAATGGATTCACAAAACCAAGATCTCGAGGCAGATCGGCAATGTACAACATGGCCCGCACACCATATGCCAGATCGACAAAGGCCTACATGGATTCTGGGCCTTATAAGGTAGCACAGAGACAAGATTTAGTGCTGCATAATAACACAACGGGCTTTTTAAAATCACCAAATATATTAATTTCCCCAAAAATTACAATTGGTTCCACTGGTTTTGAAAATGGATTCACAACACCAAGATCTCGAGGTAGATCGGCAATGTACCACATGGCCCGCACACCATATGCCAGATATCCTTCAACTTTTACCCAAAAGGTTTGCTTGATCTGCCTACCTTTATTCAACATATTGTTGTACTTTTCACTATTGCTAAAGTATAATCTGTATACTTTTACATAATTTTAAATTGAGCGTTTGACAAGATTGGGTGATGGGGATAAAGCGAATATTTCCAACGATTCTCATGTTTTGAGGCTTAAAGCGTCGAAAAGTGGCCCTTTGAACAAGCATGCGGAGGAGAGGGAGAACTTCCATGCTGTTATATCAACTCCAAGAGTGAGTTTTATTCTTTTATCTGCGCGTGTATACTCGTATGTTTATTTATGACTTCATAAAAAAAGGTTTATGAATTGTACTCATACTATTCACCGGGTACAAACCCTTTATCCAAAAAAAATTGTACTCATACTTTTAATTGACTTCTTAGGCCTTCGAAGAGGATGTTCCCTCACCTGTTCTGCTTGCAAAGCCTAGATCTCGCGGCAGAACAACAATGTATAGAATGGCACGCTCACCTTATTACAGAGGGCGTTCAACTTTAAGCAAAAAGGTTTGTTAAATTTATCCTTTAATCTTGCTTCATAAGTTGGGTGAAGTAGACTCAGAACATATTTTGCTGGATTTCAGCCAACGCCGTCACTTATATATTCTCAGCCTGCTTGGGAACTTGAAGGGTCAAATGGAAGCAAGATGGTATCTGTTTGTTCTATGAATTTTTTTGTTTTTATTACATACTTTTGTGTAATCTATGAAATCATATTAATGTTTATAGTTTAATTCAGGCTGGTAAGAGTAGGAGCTCTGTACTAGATGATCTTGGATCTGGTGGTCCGATGCGTAGAATTCGGCAGAAAGCTAATCTTCATCCAACGCCATTACTTATATCGTCTCAGCCTACTTGGGAACTTGAAGGGTCAAATGGAAGCAAGATGGTATCTGTTTGTTCTATGAACTTTTTTGTTTTTATTACTAACTTTTGTGTAATCTATGATACAATTTTTAATGTTTGATTCAGCCTGGTAAGAGTAGAAGCTCTGTACTAGATGATCTTGGATCTGGTGGTCCGATGCGTAGAACTCGGCAGAAAACACCGTCACTTATATCGTCTCAGCCTGCTTGGGAACTTGAAGGGTCAAATGGAAGCAAGATGGTATCTGTTTGTTTTATAATTTATTTTTGTTTTTATTACATACTTTTGTGTAATCTATGAAATGTTGTTAATTTTTAAAGTTTGATTCTGGTAAGCGTAGGAGCTATGTACTAAATGATCTTGGATCTGGTGGTCCGATGCGTAGAATTTGGCAGATTGCTGATCTTTGTTCTCAGAAGAAGAAGCACCCATTTCAGATGAGTGCACGTGAGGATGATTTATTTGAGCTAGATGATGATGATGAGACTCGAGTTAATGGGCACATTCCTTTATTGTTGGTTGAAAGTAATAAACAAAAGACAGCTTTGACGGCTGACATCGTTGCAACTTCAACACATTCGGGAGTTTCTAGAACCCCTGCATTGGTTGAACCTCCTAAGAAGAAGCCCGCATTTCAGATGAGTGCACCTGAGGATGATTCATTTGAGAGAGATGATAATGATGAGACTCAAGTTAATGGGCACGTGTCTTTATTGCCAATGGATAATGTTGTCCTAGAGAGAGATTCAAATTCCTTTACATTGTTTAGCACAAGTGCTAAAAGGGCGTCACCATTTGCGTCTTCTGCCAATGGGCTTTCAGATAGTAAACCAAGTGCTAGTTCAGATCCTAAAGCTCTCGAGTCAACCAGGTTAGAAAATTATACGTAGTTTATGTTTGTTGCTCCTTTAATACGGAGTAATATGGATTGCAGTGGGTTAGGCTGGGTGACTTACGAAGGCTTTTTTGTTATTTTTTGCTAATAATCTATATTAAAACGATATACTAGTCTGAGATAAAATAGAACTTAAATCAGCCCATTCATGATTAAACGAGAGTAAATTGTCACCTCTGATTTATTGTTTTGTGCTGACATTTGAGGTTACTCGTCATTTATGGATCCTCATCCCCCTCTTGTGATTGTGCAGTGTCTCTAATTCAGTCACAACAAATGACCATGCAAAACTGATAGAGTCAAACAAGGTTGAAAATGGGAATGATCACAAGTCAGCAAATATATTTGGAAAAGTCGAGTCCAACAAGGCTGAAAGTGGGTGTTATCAGCAGCCAGCAAATATATTTAGGATATCCGAGTCCAAGGATGGAAAGGGGAATGATGAGAAGGCTGCAAACATATTTGGAAACTTAGATGCTCCGGCCTCTACTGCTCTTCCAGGTACACCGACAAATGGTATATCCACCACCACCACCCGTACTCCTGCTGCAATCTTCTCTACTTCTACCCCAACACCAGTTATCCCTTCGTGTGTTCCAGCTCTAGTTTTCGGTTTCGGTTCTGCTACTTCAACAACACCAACAATTTCAGTGGCAGAAATTGGGAACACCAGTGTTATAAATGACAAGGATTTGAAATCCAACTCACCCTTTGCTAGTACACCTTTTTCTACCACCACCACCGCCACCACAACCACCACCGGAAGTGGACTCTTTGGATTCAGCTCTACAGCAGTTACTTCAACCACTAAGAATCACTCAAAGGCATCATTCTTCAATGTCTCCAATGAATCTCAGGCAAACACACAGGTGGTTGTTACACCGTCTGTGCCTTTTCTGTTTGGCTCTGGGACCACTTCTATCCCATCTTCTACCTCTGGGACTTCTCCTTTTTCGTCCTCAGCTTCCACTATCGGCACATCATCCAGTTTCGGTATTAGTTCCATGACTGCATCATCACAAGGTAAATATGGTAATTCCACTAGTGGACCCGCTACCAGCATATTTGGGTCCACTTGGGACCCGGTAAAGTATTCCAGATTTGGTACTACATATAATTTCGGGGCATCTGCGACGCCTACACCTTCTGCTACTACATCGCCTGTGGTGTTTGGTGCATCTAGTAGTAGTGGTTCAACAAAATATTCATTTGATGCTGGTGTTGATGCTACTTCGTCCTTTTCAACCCCCACCCAAAATCAATATCCTTTGACTCCTGTATTCGGTAATTCCACTAGTGGACCCGCTACCAGCATATTTGGGTCCACTTGGGACCTGGAAAAGTCTTCCGGATTTGTTACTACATATAATGATCACATGAGTATGGACATTATGGAGGAGGATTGTATGGTGGCTGAGGATACTCATGTATTTGGAACTGGTGCCACAACGAATAATTACGATCACATGAGTATGGACAGTATGGTAGAGGATTGTATGCAAACTCCGACACCGGTTCCGGCATTTGGTCAAACCTCCGTGGCTTCACCACAGTTCACGTTTGATTCAGCCACCCAACCTCCAATGTCCAGCTATGCCCTCCATCCAGGTTGGTGGCCAGCCAAAACCAGTTGGTGAGATAACTTTGTAATGTGATCATAATTTCACTAGAGGGGGTATTTAAAGAAGAGAAAGGCGCCTAAACTAACTAACTTTCAAAATGTTACAAAACTAACCCCCAACTATTGACAACTTGACAAAATGTAAATGAAAGATAAAACTATATACTTGTACAATATATATGTGCGTCTTGCTTTTTTTTTATGCCAAATGTTTCAGCATCTCATCATTGGGTTCTCTTTTTTCACTTTATGTACATTAGATAGAGAACATTAAAGCTAGATTGCATAACAAATGATACACGATATAATAGTTTAAATATTGAATGTTTTGTTCAATAAAGCTCACAATCGTGCGTAACTGACAACACGAGTAGTGTGAGTATCAACTTGGTTAAGTCTTGCTTATTCGCACATGTATGACATTTTTTGCATTTTATTTTACTAGACGGTTACACGCGCAATGCGGCGGCGGGTACCCGGTAACTATATTATGGTGAGCAAACGTTCCTCATTTATATCTAACCATTATGCATTTATGGTCATGTAACCACTATGCATTTATGGTCATGTAACCACTGTGTATTGATGGAGGAGTTAATGAGATTAATTGGCCAATTAATGCTCATAACTCCTTTTGACTAGGAGTTACAAACCCTTTTAAATGGGCTATTATTAACACATGCTAGTTAAAAAAACGTATATATTAAATCTTGTGTGAATTTAAAAATATGTATGGTGGTGAACATTGACTAATGGCTTTAAATCTTTCCCCAACAAGAAATGTTTTGATCCCCTTTAAGACTAATGACTAGTTAAAAACGTATATATGGTGAACATTTTTAAGACTTCTAAAAATAATCACACAGGGTACCCACGCTGCAACGGCGACGGGTACCCTGTGACTATATTTTGCGGCGAGCGAATGTTATTCGGTTAAACGTTTTTCTGACAACTATACAAATAAATGATAATTTGAATTAAAATAACTTTAAGCAATAACAATGCAAGGTTTAAGTAAATAAAAACAAGATCCAAAACGAAAGAAAGGAACACACAAGTAGCATCTTTGAAATATAAGTTAAAATAGACCAGTACCCACGCGTTGCGGCAACGAGTTCCTGTATAATTAAATCTTTGAGCGAGGGGCTATGCGAGGTTCAAGGACCAGAAGAACCTTGAATGAAAATAGAAACATGTGTAACTAGAACATACATGGGGGCGGCAAATGGCAGTCGTGGTATGTGTTTTGCTTCAACTCTTGAGACTGCTTCAACATTTATCCATGCATGCATCTATGGAGTTAGGTAACTCATCACGAATTTAATGCATAAACTATTAATTTTACTAGAAATACATTTTATGTTCTAGACTATGTTATTTTTTATACGGTTAAACTCTATTAAACGTCAAAAATGATTAACCGTGACCCGAACCGCGGGTAACCGCTCACTTCGGGTACCCGCATGTCCGGTTACCCGCCTAGTACAGTTCGGCGACGGATAGTAAAATTAATTACCCGCCCCGCGACGGATGGTTTAAATCTTCCAACTAGCCGAACCGAACCGCCCCGTGAACACTCCTAGCGGCAGGTACCATGTGACTATATTCTTCGATGAGCAAATGTTATTCGGTTAAACGTTTTTCTGACAACTATACAAATAAATGATAATTTGAATTAAAATAACTTTAAACAATAACAATGCAAAGCATTTCATATCCAAATAAAAATAAGATCCAAAACGAAATAAAGGAACATATAAGTAGCATCTTTGAAACATAAGTTAAAATAGACCAGTACCCACGCGTTGCGGCAACGAGAACGAAGTTCAAGAATCAACAAGGGTTGTAGAAACGAAAGGGAGTGTACAACTGGTGTAGCTCTAGTTTTTGTTCGTCATCTAGTGAGAGATAGAATGAGTTCTTCAATACGAAGTTCGAGACAAAAGGAATGAAAAAAGACTTTCTCTATGGCCACACTCCTCCGTTTTGAGACATTAAGGCCTTTGGGGTCGACCCCGTAACACAGAAGGGAATCCATAAAAACGTAGGATTCCGACACAATGATGAAAATACTACCTCATGATTAGACCATTGTCCCTGAGATTTGATAAAAAGAAAGGTGCAATATTGCGGTTAATTCATTGTCATTGGATAAGTTATTAGGAATATGTACGTAAACAGAAGACCAGGAAAGAAAGGAAGAATGCACCAAACATGCAAGTGCTGGTCACCATACACTAGTGGTTCTGTTCTTGTTGTAAGTGATTGCAACAAAAAGACCCATAAATAACGACTAATGGATAACAATTCAAATATGAACGTGCTCATTTCAAAAATTTTTGCTTGTCATCTTCCATCATCGCAGGTGGATTCTTAAGATGATGCCACCACAATAAAGGTGGCACGATTGAACCTACCACTTTGACATGCCACAACGCCGTTCAACCCAATAGTTCTCCTGTTATAAGGTTAGGGCGGGAGGTTGAGGAAGGCAGAAATGAGTTCATGCCACAACTATCCCTGAAATTTATCAAGATTTTTTAGGCACGCAGATAAAGCAAGGGTCCTGTTTCGGGGGCAAGCTATAGATTCCATTACCGAACCAAACAAGATTCTTCCCTTAGTCCTATCTAAACGACCTCTCCAGACATAAATACCTTGAGTACCTATGATGGTGACCACATATTCTGGCATGTGATGTGTTAGACATAGAATCCCGACCTATGTAAATGGAGCAGAGCCCAGGTGCTGCTTATTTATATTAAGTAAAATAGAAAAAACGACGGTAGAAGACGCTTGCTTCCATTAACGACCAGAAAGAACACCAAATTCTCCTTAGTGCTTCAACTATGGAATAGGTAAAGAACTGTACGGAAAAACCTTCTTTTATAAGGTTCGAAATGGTGAATTGAGGTAGAGTATACCGGTGATCCTGTAGTAATTTGGCCGGCTATTGAAAGAAAAAGCTTGCATCTACTCCCCCTATTATATAACCGGTCCTATCTCTCCAAACCTAACATGGTAGTTTCCCATCATAAGGGAGGCTTGCCATCTATAGAATAAGCCATTTACCAGAACAAAAGGAGCGAGGTCGCGTATCAGAGTCAGTTGATATGCTTCTATAGATAAGGCGAGCAGATTCTTCCTTTTATTCTTAGGTCAGCATTATAGCCCTTCCTAGTAAGGCTTTTTACTTTCGGCCCTATTACAACGCTACGCTAAACGACGAAGATCGCCTCACTATGATAATCGTAAGCTTCGCATAACGATCGGCTAAGTCTTTGAACCTTCGCTGGCTAGCGACCGTGAATCTCTGTTCTCAGTAGCAAAGCGCTTCCATTTGCCCCTAAAGTAAAATAGGACAAAGGAAAGAGATTCTTTGGGTTTTCCTTGCTCGCCGCTCCCCTCCTGGGGCTGATGCGTCAATTAAGTCAACTTTGGGCTCTTGTATGTGAAAAGAGCGGTAGTAGCGGACAAACCGCATCGAAGATTATATTTTTAAATATATATATATATATATATAAAGAATATATAATATAATTATATATATACGTACGTTATCCTTGTGGACTTGGTGCAGTTCCGGAAAAAGGTCTCCCTACTTAAGAAAGAAAGGCGGGCACTCAGAAGGCAGTCTTGGTCTTTCAACCACACTATAAAACTATGAAATAGATTGTGGTGGGGCACGGTGTATACTTACACCAGACAACACAATACAAGCCTCTGTCTCTATAATCTCTACTCTACTCTATTAGCACGTGGAATATGGGGGTTGTTGGGGGGGGGTGGGAATGTGGGGGGGTGGGGCGGAGTAGTGGGAGAGAGGGAATGGGGGGGGGACTGAGTGGGGCCAGGGCATGAGGGCAGGGTTGTAGCATTTCCAGGTTGTTGGGTGTGGGTGGTGGGGGGTGTGTTAGGTTAGTTTTCATGTTGGTCCTATGGTGTAGGTCAATGTATGTGTTTGGGTATTGAGCACGCAATTTTTCTAGGACCAGTGTTGTTGCTCGCACCCAGCGCCCCCCCCCCCCCCGGGAACGCACCCCTCCCCCCCCCTCCCCTCCCTTAATATAAAAACGAATATAAAAAAAAAAAAATAAAAAAACAAAAAAACAACAAAAAAAAACATATCTTGTTTTGATAAAAAGATTTAACTGTGAACAAGCAGTACCTTATTCAAAGTACTGCTAGTTTATACAAAGCAGTACTTTGTTTAAAGTACTGCTAGTTTAAAACAAACAGTACCTTGTTGAAAGTACTGTTAGTTAAAAGGTTGTTTTTGAAATATTGTGAAGATTTGAGTGTGAAAAAGGGTTTAAGGCATAACTATTTGAACATCAAACTGTTTTAAGGGATTGAGTGCTGGTTAACCACCACATAGCAAATGGTAATCAATTCACCATGTCTAACAAACATAAGAATTGACTAGTCCAAATCAAACAGTTTTGGTAAAGACATCTCAAATCTATTGATGGTTGACAATTTACCAAAAATTGTATGGTGCTCAATACACCATGGTGTTGCACTGAAGTATTGACTACTCTAGAGCAAACGGCTTTTGGTAAAGAGAACTCAAATCCGTTGATAGCTTTAATAGTTTGCTCAAAACTATATGGTTCTCAACTCACCAATGTTTTATTACTGAGAGTTGGCTAGTCCTGAGCAAACGGCTACAGGTAAAGACTTATCAAATCCGTTTATGGTTGTAATGACTTACCAAAAGTCATATAGTATTCAACACACTATGATTAATGTTCTGAGTGTTGAAGTGGTTTTCAGTTCACCATGGATTATTACCTTTTCTAGGTACCAAAGAACTGACTAGCCCAAGAGTGAATGGCTACTTGGTAAAGGCTCATAAAAACCATTTATGTTGCTGATGAGAGAAGACCTGTTGCTGATTGAAGAACAATCTGTTTGATGCAAAGACAAAGAAGTGTTAAAGAAGTGTTTATGACAAGAGATTTTCATTTCAAGGTAGTCAAACAGATTGTATACAAGATATTACTTAGAAGATTATGTCTAGAAGATTGAAGACTTGTATTGATGCTGACCAAGGTGTCCAACCATCAAGAAACTTGAAGTCAAGCAAGTAGAATTCAAGTTAGGGGAGGATTGTTGGGACATACAAGACAGAAGGTCAAAGTACTGCTAAGTACAAGGTCAAAGTACTGCTAAGTTGAAGATCGAAGTACTGCCTGCTTAGTATGGAAAAGTCAAAGTACTGCCGTGGATAAAGGAATTTTAAAGGATTATTTAAACGGTTATGTTAGTAATTATCTTGTAACAGTTATTTTAGTGATTAGTATTGATTAGTGTTTATGATATACAAGGACTGTACACCTACTAGAGTTATCCTTATGTTTATAAAAGGATCTCTAGGAAGGTATTAGAAGATGGACGAACACGAACAACAAAGCAACAACAGAAAAAGCATTAGTTAGAGATTAGTATTGTATTAGGGATCTGCAAACTTAGGCAGATTCAAAGTGTGGTAATACAAATCATTTGATTAATCATTGTGTGTTCTTCTTAGTACTGCCAACTAGATTCTGCATAGTTGACAGTATATCAGTGTTTCATTAAGGAATATCGATCCTACAAGCCAATAGCCAACTCCAGCGTGTCAGCTTAGTTATCCTCATCAAGCCACTTACTTGATGTCTAGCTTCCCAACTGGTAGACGGTTCCTTTTCCCCCAGATCAATGAAGAAGGGAGAAGTCACTTGATTCTTCCGAAGAACCGGAAGCGAAGCGCTATGCCGCGGCGGGGGGACGGGAAAATAAACGGCTCCGAAGAAAGTAATTGAGGTTCCCAATGCTTCTCCACGCTTAACGAGATGTGCCAACCTCGGGATGCTTTACTCCTAACCCCACAAGGTTTGAGACGATGCTTAACCTGAGTCTCGGTTAAGAACGGTGATGACCTATGTTTCACATGGCGCACGATTCCATGGATAGATTCATTCGAGATCGTGATGGAGGACATAGCTTACGATCATCGGCTTTGATCATTCCACTAGGTATTTGATTAGGACATTGCATAATGATCTGAACACTTTGTCGCGTCTCTTCGATACGAATACAGTAACGATCATAGCGATCTACTCTGGTACCTACTGGTACGTCATGATTCGATTGGTCATGAACATCGTAAGGTGCTACTCTTCGTGAATCTCAGCATAGCCCTGGTTGGGATGGGTAGGCCCACCACTTCACTTTCACTTAGGCATGGGCCAAGTCAGCGGGGGACCTGTCAGGCTCCTTCCCCCCTAAAAAAAGAAACTGTACGTGAGAGTTTCCCTTCATACGGCTCGAATCATTCTCAGATGCCCCGAGAGGCATCCTTTCCTTGTTTGTTGGGTTGGTTCACGCGCGCGCAAACGAGCACCGGCCGCAACAGCAGGAAACTATGACCAATAGAGTCAGACACTTAGCTACATCCGCACGCAAAAGGAATGTGGTTCTGGTTGAGGCTTTCTTTTCCTTATTAGTAAAGGGGGCTAGGGACGTTCGCGGAGTCCGTGCCTCCCGTACCACCGAAAGGTCGTTCTTGGGCGGATCCCGCTCCTAAACATAAGGGATAGGGGTCCTGAGGCTGGGCCTACCATATCAAAAGGGTCGTAGAAAAAGAACCCGGCCACCTATTTCATTCGACGTTCCGGGGCAGGGCCTGACCGATTCGACCGACTTTTGCTTTTGGATAACAAGAAGGCGAGCTTCTCTACTTTGATCAAATCAAAAGCCCAGTCAGCCACCAACTCGGTGGAGGTCACGTGACCTACAGCTCGGCCTTCGCTTTTTGAGGCTTCCTCTACCCACATCTTTATGTGCCCGCAGCACTTCCATATGGAGAAAGATAGGCTTACCATGTTCATTATATGTGATAATGGGATTGTAACTTAAAACGATGCGCACCTGTTTGGTTTTCTGAATGGATAAATTCGTTATGTGTTTCATCTGCATCACCTGTTTACATACTACAACCAAAAGTATAAGCAGAAGAGCACTTGAAAACAAAAAAATTAAAACAACTATAGGACATAAGAGCACTTAAAAACAAAAAAGGTAAAGGAACCTAATGTAGCAACGAAATAAATAAATTCAAAAATAGGATGATTGCTACTATGATTTTACATCATCTTTCTCCAAAAGCTTTATAGACATACTTGTGAACTTGATTGTGCATCTGTAGAGTTGAACTTCCCTAGAAGATGCTACCTGATTGACCAAAACACTTTAGATTATTAGTATGTTCGTTTGTTCTGAAATATGATATTGAATTCACATTGAAACGGGCTTGGTGCAATGTACCTTACGAACACGAACATGTTTCAGAGTTTGTTCAATGATTTGTTCCCGATACTCGACCAGACACAATCTTCTAATTTCAGAAGGGTCCCCTTCAAATACCCTGTGCACAAACAAATAAATAAAAAAAACTTGACTTTCTAAAGTCTAAACATTGATGGCCACTTTAGAGATAAATAAATAAGCTTAAAACTCAAAAATGAGAACATACCCCTGTTACATCTTTGGTTGAGTAGTCAGTTCAATATATTTTGAGTGTAGGTAACTTGTCAACAGCTACTTGTTGGACATAGGACTTGTCAACATTCACTAAAACTTGATTGCTTGAAAGATACTACCTCGATTCGAGAACCATCATATTGTTAAGACTAATGATTACACATTATAATACTTAGAACCGCAAATTCATAGACTGATTTATTGTCCAAAAGGTAAACATGAATATTAACTTCTTAGTCGGACAAAAGGTCGGAAACCATAGTTACCAAAAAAATCGCTCATGTTATCATAATTAGATATATTACTAATTTATAATGGAAGGCAATTTCAAAGTATTTACTCGTTTAGAACAAATATAAGCCACCACACTTGTACAAGTTTACACCTTCTATTAATAAACATAAATCTAGAGCTGACATCGATATTGTACCTTAGATAATTATGACTGAGGACTTAAAAAGTACTTGGCTCAAGCGGGGACCAGCAATCAGACATTTTCTTGTCATTAAGACAAACATGGAACTTGAGAGCCGTCTCTTGGTCTTTGTAGCACAGCTTTTGGGGATACTGAAACAGAACATAATGACAACAAAAATAATTTACAGGTACCATAGAAAGAAAATGTAAAAATAATAGAGATTGTAGAGATGAAGAACCTTGTGAAGGGCGTAACTGTAAAGACTTCCATAAGATATAGTCTTTGAGAAAACGACTTGACCATATGCACCAGCGTATCTCATTCCTAATGCGGCAACTGCGGCTTTTTTAGTTATGCTCCTCGCACCTGATTGCTAACATAGTTGAAAAGAAACGGTTAGAGTTTGTTTAACACTTGGTGATCTTAGTAATGATTATTACAACTTTGATTATTACAACTTCGAGAAATAGAAGCACATCGAAAATATAATAGTATATTGTTAAAGATAAGGCTTTTCTATAATATCGCAAAAATAACATAGTGAAATAGGCGACTATATAGCGCAGATAATCCATTAGCATTTTAATAATCAGTCCTAATAGCCCATAGTAAACATATTAATCCATTATTTTCAGCTGTTAGCTCATGAGCTTATAAACAAAAAGTGAGCCAAGCGAGCTTAATCCAAACACCCCCTAAAAATGATTATCTGAATATATTTTTTTCACGTTTCAGATAATTAGTTTCAAGATAATGCCGATTGCTTTTTTATATATTATTAAGATGAAAATGGCTAGAATAACAGAAATGGATACCTTGTTCCTTTGGTGTCTTGCTTCATGAATCGGGTCCTAACCTGCAAAGAGTTTAACACAAAACAATGTTTGGGTTTGTAGTTCATGACAAAAGAAGCAACTTGGTAATCCAATTAAGATTACTATGTCTATCGCAAAACACCAAGTAACATGTTTAGCGATTGGGATATGTGTTTTAAAACTTAATATAAAAAACTTCAATAAAAAAGGGAGAATAGCGAAACCAATCCACGAACTACTTCGACAAGACCTATATTTATGTCGCTAAATTATTTTACCGTAAAGTACGATCGAATAATGCGTGTATCGCAACTATTGAAATAGTATAAATATACATACACATGTGATGAGAAATCCACTTGCGCGTCCTAGATCCTAAACGTCACGTAATTGAGTTTCGATCAATCCTTCATTTATATTATACGTCACTTATCGCGCAAACTTTCTATTTTCGGAAAACTTTTCTATTTTAGAAAGTCTACTTTTCTGAAAACTACCGTTTTTAGTAAGTCTCGTCTTCTAATTATACCTATAATAATATTTATTTATCTCATCGCATATTCGAAGCTTAGTTTTGTTACTGTTTACTCATATCGGTGTTATATCCGAATATTTCAAAAGTTTTCATTTTTAGAATCTTCTTCGCTCATAACAATCGTTAAGTCTAAAATATTATACTTGTAATAATAGTAGTGTTTATTATTTTTATAACATCCGACAAGTCTAGTATCGGACCCGTTTGACTTTCAAAAGTCAACGTTGGACTTTAATTGACTTTGACATTATGTACATATACTAGACCTGACCCGCTCAATACGACTTGTTATATCACATTTTCACGACTCGGACTCTAAAGAGATTTTATGCAGAACGACATTCCGGACAACGTTTTAGTTTTAGCCGAGACCCGAAACTCGACCGAAAATGACCAAAATGCACCTGCAAGTTTCTGCAGGAACTATGACATTTTAAATAAAAATGCAGACTTTGACCTTGAGTTTTGACCTGTTATTACTCGATTTTAAAACTAGCAAGCCTCGCAGCAAAATAAAACATCATTTCGAGCAACTTTCGTGTTTTGCCGGAAGGCTGAAACGGATTCGAAAGTGCTCAAAACGGACGTTTAAAATTCTGTCAGCAACTACACAACCCATTATACTTGTTTGGAAATTTATAAGTTTTTAAGTCTTGTTTTCATCGTAACTTCTTCGTTATTAGGAGTTACGGGACGTTCGAATTACCGAAACGATCGTAAAGATACCCTCTACCATATTTTCTAAATCAAAATCAAATTTTATAAAATCTTGAACCTCATTTTCCGCGCCAAAGTTTCTGCTCAGATTTGCGCTTACCAAACGCGCCAAAAATCCATTTTTGACCCAAAAATCCATTCTCGACGCATCTAAAATGATCTATAATCAATACTCAACTCGCTCAATCAACCAACAACAAAATCTAATTAGACGACGCAAGATCCATTGAATTTCATCACATGCAACTATCGATAATCAACCGAATCACGAAAATAAATACATACTAATAATTAAAATACTTACAAAAACTTTATTTCAATCTAAAATCGACTCGTTTAGGTCTCATCTTGTTTCCCCTTGTTGTTTGCCGCGGCTCGAACACCTCTCAAAACCGAAACCAAAGCTTTTTCATTTAAACCAACACTTCTAAAACGATAATCTAGCTATTTTAAACAACCCCTTTTAAACTGAAACCTCTCAATCTAACCCAAACCCAACTTCTTTCAAACCCAATGCATGTGGGATTTTATTACATGGAAACGTAGGCCTTAACACAAGGATTAATATTTGTAACTTGATTATATTGCATGTCGGAATTTAAGTGGCGGTGGTGGTGTGTTTGTGGTGGCCGGTTCGAACAAGGTGAGGAGGAGAGGGAGAGAACAAAAAATTTGTAAAAAGAATTTATGAGTGTTTGGTGTTGTTTATATTGAAAACAAGTTTAGTCACTTGCCACATTTAGCCCCTCCATCCTTAAAGTCCTCCTATTTTGGTACAAATTTATATGTTTCATTAATTTAGCCGACCAAAGACTCGGGTCATATCACATTCGTAAATATTTTTATTCCGTCCAACTAAATTTACTTTAAGACATTTGATAAAATGTTAAATCACATCAAAATAAAGTTTTGACTCGGTTTCGGCTATCTCGGGATGAGGACGATAAAATACAAATGATCAAAATAATAACAAAGTGCGCCAAAATTTCTACGATACTCAAAACGCTTAACGGTCGCGCGGTCAAACATTGACTCGCGAAACGACAAAGGTAAAAAATTCTAAATTCCGTTCTTAATAAAATACGAAAATAATTATTCACGACAAATAAAATTTTGAATGTCGACGTTCATTCACATGAACTTATAAAATAATAATTATTACGTCGAATTCGTGATCTTTATACGCATCGTAAAACTCGGGTTGTTACAATGCCCCTCAACTTTTTCACTTGATGATCCATATTCTCTACTAGGAAAATCCTTCCAAGACTCGATGTTGTATCCATAATTCTTATAAAATAGCACACCATTAGAACAACCATTAATGGGTTTGTTAAAACAGATAATAGTAGCTTTTTACACTTACACATTATCAACAAACAGATAGCAATTTTTAATTTAAGCAGTTTTCGTATAAAAACAAAGAAACAAGCATTTTGTTTGGTTCTAGAAAGGGGAGTAAGGCGCACTTTAGAGAAAGTGCGGCATACTTTCTAAGTTTTTCCAATTTTTTTGTGATTTTTCAAAAAAACCGACGCACTTAGTGGTAAGTGCGCCGTACATTTAAAACTTTTAGTTTTTAAATTTTTAAAACTTTTAATTTTAGTATTTTTATATTTCTTATTTTTATTACTTCTAAAATATTTGTTGAACATAGCAAATACCAGGTTTTTAAGCATATCAATTATCATATAATTTTTAAGCCTTTTAAAGTTTTCATTTTTATTTTCATTTTGCAGGTGGTCAAAGTTAAATAAGCAACATTTAACATTTAAGAAATACATGTAGGCATTTAGAATTTCAAACAAATAAGCTATGAAGTAGTTCTTTTTGATTTTTCTCGTTTTAATGTACAAATCATGATAATACAAGATTTTGACAATTACGAATATTAGGAATAAATTCCACATTTTCAAATGATCAAATTACCGTTTATGGGGTTTTGGGGTTTTGGTGTTCTTTTTTTTTGAAAACTGGTTCTGTTTGTGAAAGGTGCAGGAAGTGAGGCGTACTTGCTATAAGTACGGCGTACTTTCTGTAATTGCAAAAAAAAAATGCACAATGGTTATGTGCGGCGTACTTTCTGTAGAAAATTGGTTCAGTTTGCCACAAAACCGTACGGCGATTTTTGAAAATTTGGTTTGTAACACAATGATGACTAATTCAAGAATGATTTCAATCCCCGGCAACGACGCCAAAAACTTTGATGAGTTTCAAAAGCTTTAAATTTATAGTTATAGTTTTATCCAATTTCCAACTAACACACAGGTAAAGTATAAACCCCTTTTTATAGTATATGTTAAGGGTAATACCAGGTCGTTCCACGGGATTGGTAATTCTTAAAAGGGTCAATTGTATTACGAAAAGGTTTTTCTTATAGACTGTCACAATCTAAAGATTTCTTAGTATTTCAAGATTAAATGTAATATTTATTTGGACTTAGAGCAATGGTCATGAACAAGCAAACAATCAAGCAAACATGAATTTAAGCATAAAAGCATGAAAAGATGGGCAATCATTCATACAATTACTATTTCATATATTAGAGAATCCTTTCGGCCTTTAATCTTCAATATGTAAAACGGATTAAGATTGATTCAAGTTTGAATATGATAATGATAATTTCCCTTAATCAAGTTCGTTAGACATATGATCAAGTGTTAAACATCTTTATTTCTGAGTTGATAAATATTTTACAAGTTAATTCTCACAAAACAAGTATCGAATTGTCATAGACAAACAATGTGAAATATAAACATATTTGTGGAATCTTTCGACCTATCTCCAACAAGTATAAATAATCAAACATCAACAAGTTACTAAATATTTTAACATCGAATTCATTATCATCACATTCATAAGCATTATATTAAAACTTGTACAAAACATCGATCATGATAGCCTAAATAAATATAGATTACTACTCCATATTCATAGCACAAAACACATAACAATCATCATAGATTCAGAAAATATGATAACCAAAGGGAATAACGTGTTTATACCGATTCCACAAGCAAATGGTATGGTCTATCACAAGAACTTTTTTCGATCCAAACACTAGTTAACCGGAATTTCTACTAGCAAGACTACTTCTCTACCAACTTTGGCGTGAATTTCATACTCCGCGTGATTCTACTGGTAACTACTATGAAGATTCAGAGAATACTTCAAGTCTCCCAAGAACAACTTCTAACTTGATAGAAAACTTCCCTAAGAACTCTAATGATTATTGGAAGATGATTGTAAGAAATGAGATGAATAAACACTGAAATTCATGCTCTATTAATAACACTAGATTAGGGTATCAGTTGGTGTTAAGGGAAAATGGAAGGTCTCTCATTTATATCAATCATAATCATTTTCTTGTACTGTAGGTGAAGTGCGCCGTACAATTAATTACGCGCCGTACTTGGTGTGTAATTAAATTGCATTTATCCTGCCATGAAGTACGTTGTACTTGGGGTAAGTGCGCCGCACTTTGACTCTTTCCATTAATTCTTCATTTATTTCCCTTCTAGATTCTTCCTTTAACGACCATTAGTGCTTTTAACTGATTTCTTTGACACTTTTGGTCCTTCTCGTCATTCTTGGTCCTGAAACAATTATTGTACCAACAAACAACCAAACTTGCAATATTTCATGCGTTAACATATATAATTCACATATTTTCGAGGGATATTTTATGTATATTTAGAGCGTTATCAGACGATCAAATTTTTTAATCCATTTTATTCTATTTTTCTCCCTCTCAAAAATAGCATACCATATGATATTTTTGATATCAATGAAATAAAATGGCTATTTAAGAATTTTGAAAGCACATTAGAGAAAATGATTATTGCATGATTAATATTGGAACATCTTCTCTTTGCTCCCCCTCAATTAATGAGGGATGGAGATAGTGTCGAGTACATAATTTTTGAAAGATTTTAAAATTATTGAGAAAAATTATACTCAAACACTAAATGTTTTGTATACATAAAATTTGACTTTTATGAGATGTATCCAACAACATTAAAAGTATTTAGTTTTAAAAGCTCCCCCTAAAAAATTTATCCATGCAAAAAATGATTCGACTTTTGAAAGAATCATGAGAAGGAAATATTGAACACATAATTTCGAAAGATCAAAATCTTTTGATAAATTCTTGAAAAATTTTGTTCAACAGTTTTGAAAAACCAATGTTACTTGAGCTCTAAAGACTTTGAATGTATTTGAATTGATGTTTTAGTGTCAACTCAAGTCCAAGAAGTTGTTATCTTCTCGTTGTGTGGATAAATGTACATGAGTGCACACTTTCCTTTATTCAAAGAACAAGTTCTAAGCAAAGATACTTAGAAGTCAAATGTTTTGAGCAAACTTATAAAGAGTTTTTGATAAGTATGCTCGGAAACAAGAAGATTTCTCTTATTTTGAAGGTAAAGCACACTGAGGCATACACTTTCCTTTTATTTGAAAACCGAGTTATGCACTGAAGTGTACAAAAGTTATTTTGATGAGCAAAATTTCAAAAGATTTTGAAAACCTATTGAAAATTTTTGAATAAATTTTGCTCGAAAATAAGAAGATTTCTCTTCTTTTCTTAAGATAAGTGCACTGACACGTACACTTTCTTTTCTTTGAAAGCACGGGTCTCATACTGAAGTATACGAAAGCCATTGACTTGAGCTACAAAACTTTGAATGTTTTGATTGAATAGCTCAAGACCGAAAAGATTTCTCTTTTCGTTGTTAAGGATAAACGCACTGAAGCGTAAATTTTCCTTTTATTTGAAGGAGGTTTGTTATCTGACATTTAGTAACTAACCATTAATTTGAAGCGCGGGTCCTAAACTAAAATGTCCAGAAGCCATTATGATATATGTTGGGATTAAAAGCCTTCTTGAAGTTACTGCTGTTAAGGTATTAGTTACTGCTGCTAAGCATAAATTAGTGTTGCCAGTAATCTTATTGAAAAATATGTTAAGTAGTTACTACTGCTAGTGTAAGTTACTACTGCTAGTGTATATTACTACTGCTAGTTACTACTGCTAGTGTAAGTTACTACTGCCAGTGTATATTACTACTGCTAGTTACTACTGCTAGTAATGTTAGTACTGCTAGAGTAAAGCTAGTACTGCTAGAGTAAAGTTAGTACTGCTGGTGAAAATTAAAGAAAACTTTCTAAGTAGTTAATGCTGATTGTACACAGTTAGTGCTGCTGGTACAAAAGTTACTACTGTTGGTGTTGATAGTTAATGTTGTTGGTATAATGTTACAACTGCTGAAAGATTACAACTGCTAAAAGGATAAAGACTGCCCAGAGAAAAGATAAAGATTGCTTATGGGATATGTATGAGATTATTTTTATAAAAATATACGTATAACTTATTTGGTTAGAAGATCATGATAACTTAGAAAAATTATTTGAAATCCTATTAGACTCCTTGGTGTATAAAAGGAGGTCCTAGGGTATAGAATTCTATGTATCAAAGTATAATCGAGTCATTCATAGATTTGGTCATTGTTCAAGTTTTGTAAACCTTAATACTAGGAGAGTATTTTATATTAGTTATATAATAATTAGTGAGCTTTTATTGTTGAATTAAATTGTGTTCTTGTGTTACTATTTCATTGAAGAATTCTTCTTATATTAAAGATTAGATTCTGTATAATCTTTAGTATTATCAAACAAATTTTCTATCATAGTTGTGTAGAATTTATCTTGCATAACTAAACCTTACAGCTAAGGAATTCAAGATCCATTGAAGTGGGATCAACAAGTGGTATCAGAGCTTGTTTCTTTGAGAAACTTTGCTAAGAAGACATGGATCAAGACTCAGTACATATGGTGGCTACATCAAAAGTGCCTATGCTCAAACCAGGTGAGTATGAGCTTTGGAGGATGAGGATGGAACAATACATCCAGATGGTTGATTATTCTCTATGGGAAGTCATAGAGAATGGTAATGCATCTCCAATAACAAAACTTGTTGAGGTGTGAGACCTATAATTGCGGGGGGGGGGGGGGGATCCTTCAACTGAGAAGAAAAGGCACAAATGAGGTTAGAACTGAAGGCAAGAAGCACTTTATTGATGGGCATCTCTAATGAACATCAATTGAAGTTTAACTATTGACAAGAGGTTTGGAGGGAATGCTGCTACTAAAAAGACTTAGAGGAATCTTCTAAAGCAGTAGTATGAAAATTTTACTGTATCTAGCTTAGAGGTATTAGATCAAACCTTTGATAGGCTTCAAAAGCTTATCAATCAGTTGGAGATTCATGGTAAAAGTATCTCACAAGAAGATGTGAATCAGAAGTTATTAAGAAGTCTGTCACTAGAATAGAACACACATACCATTATATAGAGGAAGAAGCCTGAGATAGATACATTAAGCTTGGATGATCTTTATAACAACCTAAAGATCTATGAACCAGAGGTCAAAAGAACATCAAGCTCAAGTACAAACACACAAAATGTAGCCTTTGTATCCTTAAACAACACCAGCAGTACAAATGGAGAAGTTAATATTGCTCATGGTGTTACAACTACTAGCACTCAAGCTACTGCAGTTAACTCAACAACAATTGATAACTTGAGTGATGCTGTTATCTGTGCTTTCTTTGCAAGTCAACCAAACAGTCCACAACTTGACAATGAGGACTTGCAACAAATTAATCCTGATGATTTAGAAGAGATGGACTTGAGGTGGCAGATGGCTATGCTAACAATAAGGGCAAGGAGATTCTTGAAGAACACTGGAAGAAAGCTTACTGTGAATGGTACTGAAACCATTGGGTTTGATAAGTCCAAGGTGGAGTGTTACAACTGCCACAAAAGGGGACACTTTGCAAGGGAGTGCAGGGCTCCAAGGAACCAAGAAAACAGGAATAGGGAGAACACAAGAAGTGTGCCAGTGGAGACAACTACTTCCAATGCTTTGATCTCATGTGATGGTCTTGGTGATTATGATTGGAGTGATCAAGCAGAAGAAGGTCCAACTAACTTTGCACTTATGGCTTACTCTTCTACAAGTTCTAACTCTGAGGTATCTACTGATTCAAATTGTTCATCATCTTGTTTGGAAAATTTTAAAATTCTTAAAGAACAAAATGAACAACTGTTAAAAGACTTAAGGACATCTAAGATAAATGCTATTACTTATAAAACAGGTTTAGAGTCTGTAGAAGCAAGACTTCTAGTTTATAAGAAAAATGAGTCTGTTTATGAAGAAGATATCAAGCTCTTAAAACGTGAGATTTATTTAAAAGAAGTAGCCATTACAGAGCTTAGGAGAAAGTTGGAACTGGCTCAAAAACAAAAAGATGAAATTCAGCTAACAGTAGAAAATTTTGAGAATTCATCTAAAAACTTAAACAAACTACTAGATTGTCAGATAGTTGATAAGTGCAAAATAGGTTTAGGGTATAATGTTGTTCCACCTCCCTATACAGGAAACTTTTTGCCTCCAAAACATGATTTTTCATTCTATGGTATAGAAGAGTTTGTAAATGAGCCTATAGTTAAGAAGCATGTAGTTGATACTAGTGGAGCTAAGGCTAGTGCAGACAAACCTAAGGTTGTTAAGAAGAATAATGGTGCTCCAATTATTGAGGATTGGGTGTCTGATAGTAAGGAAGAAGATGTGCCTCAGGCTAAGAAAGAGAAGAAAATATTTAAGTCTAGTTTTGCTAAAATAAAGTTTGTTAAATCTAAAGAGCAAGTAAAATCTCCTAGGAAAACAACTGTTAAACAAGGTAATCAAAATAGGCTGAACACACATAGTCCTAGAGGAAACCAAAGAAACTAGAATAACATGATGTCTCAAAGATTAGGAAGTAAATTTGAGATGATAAACAAAGCTTGTTAATTGTTAGGTAGGAAGTTTTGATCACCCGTAGTATGATAGTGTTTAACCATCAGAGACAGTTTAATAATAAAAAGATAGTAAAACCAGTGTGGAACTATACTCAAAGGGTGAATCACCAAAATTTTTCTAGAATGACTCACCCTAGTCCTAATAGGAACATGGTTCCAAAAGCAGTATTAATAAGGTTAGGCCTAGCATCACTTACTACTGCTAGACCAGTTAATACTGCTCAACCCAAAACAAACATTGATTAGTGCAGACCAATGATAAATATTTTTAATAAAGCACATTCAACTGTTAGAAGGCCCATTAACAACAAAATAGCAACTAAAAACAATAATTTTAATAGGAGGGTTAATACTGTTAAGGAAAAAATGTTAATACTGCTAGGCCAAAAGCAGTAGTTAATGCTGCTAGGCCAAAAGCAGTACTTAATGCTGTTAAGGGAAACCAGGTTAATGTTGTTAAGGCCTCAGCTTGTTGGGTTTGGAAACCAAAGACTAAAGTAATAGACCATGTTTCTAAACACAACAGTGCATCAACCATTCTAAAAAGGTTTGATTATATTGATGCACAAGGCAGATCCAAGTCAGTGATGGCTTGGGTCCCCAAAAGAGACTGATTTTCTTACCACATGTGCAGGGCAATCCACAAATAGATTTACAGGACCAAGGAGTGATTGATAGTGGATGCTCAAGGCACATGACAGGGAACATGTCATATCTTACTGACTTTGAAGAAATTGATGGAGGATATGTTACCTTTGGAGGTAATCCCAAAAGAGGGAAAATCACAGGTAGAGGTACAATCAAAACTGGTAATTTAGATTTTGAGAATGTGTATTTTGTAAGAGAGTTACAGTTTAACCTCTTTAGTGTCTCACAAATGTGTGACAAAAAGAATAGTGTTCTCTTTAATGACACTGAATGTATTGTTTTATCTCCAAACTTTAAGTTAACTGATGAAAGTCAAGTTTTACTTAAAGTTCCTAGAAAGAACAATATGTATAGTGTTGATTTAAAGAATATTATCCTAAAGGAGGTCTAACTTGTCTCTTTGCAAAAGCCACATCTGATGAATCTAAACTGTGGCATAGAAGGCTTGGACATATAAATTTCAAAACTATGAATAAATTGGTTAAAGGAAATCTTGTAATAGGTCTACCTTCAAAAATTTTTGAAAATGATCAAACGTGTGTTACTTGTCAAAAGCAACATAGAGCTTCTTGTAAGTCTAAAACAGTAAGTTCAATCAGCCAACCTTTACATATGTTGCACATGGATTTGTTTGGTCCAACATTTGTAAAAAGCTTAATGAAAAAGATGTATTGCCTAGTTGTCACAGATGATTATAGTAGGTTTAGTTAGGTTTTATTTCTAGCTACTAAGGATGAGACTAGTGGCATTTTTAAGTCCTTTATAACTGGAGTAGAAAATCTAATAGATCAAAGGGTTAAGGTAATTAGGTGTGACAATGGAGTAGCTGAGAGGAAAAATAGAACACTAATTGAGGCTGCTAGGACAATGCTAGTTGATTCCAAACTACCTACTACTTTTTGGGCTGAAGCAGTTAATACTGCTTGCTATGTGCAAAATATGGTATTAGTAATTAAGCCTTATAACAATACCCCTTATGAACTTTTTCTTGGTAAAAAACTAGCTTTAGGCTTTATAAGACCATTTGGGTATCCTGTTACAATTTGCAATACCATAGATCACTTAGGCAAGTTTGATGGTAAGGCTGATGAAGGATTCTTTGTTGGGTACTCAATTCATAGTAAAGCATTTAGAGTATTCAACAGTAGAACTAGGATAGTTGAAGAGAACCTGCATTTTTAGTTTAGTGAGAATACACTTAATATTGGAAGTGGACCAAATTGGCTTTTTGATATTGATGCACTAACAAAGTCAATGAATTATAAGCCAATTGTTGCAGGAAATCAGTCTAATGGTAATGCAGGTACAAAAGCATATGATGATGCAGGTAAAGCTAGAATGGAGACAGTACTGGCAAAGATACATTCTGCTACCATTGTGGCCTGCTGATCTACCATTCTCTCAAAATTCAAAGAGTTCTCCTGATGTTGGATTCAAACCTTCAGGAGATAATGAAAAGAAGGTTACTAAAGAAATAGGAAAATAAGGTGGTAATCCAAGTAATAAGAATGATAGTGTTAACAACACTAACAATATTAATATCTGCTAGTGATGGAAACAACATCAACAATGTTAATACTGTAGTTCAACTTTTATACTGTTGAATAGAAGTTGTGATGTTGGTGCAAAAACAAGCATTGAACTTCCAGATGATCCAAATATGCCTGAATTGGAAGATATTGTCTATTCAGATAATGATGAAGATGTTGGTGCAGAGGCTGACATGAACAATTTAGATGCATTTATGCCTGTCAGTCTTATTCCAACTACAAGAATACACAAAGATCATCCAGTTGAACAAATTATTAGAGACTTAAATTCAGCACCTCAAACAAGAAGAATGACAAAGAATTTGGAAGAACATGGTTTGTTTAGTTTAGTTCAGAAAAGAACAAACCATAAAGACTTTTAAAATTGCTTGTTTGCTTGCTTTTTATCACAAGAAGAACCCAAAAAGGTAATTTATGCATTGAAGGATCCAAGCTGGATAGAGGCTATGCAGGAAGAGCTTATACAATTCAAATTACAAGAAGTTTGGACCTTGGTGGATTTACTAAATGGAAAAAGGGCTATTGGGACTAAATAGGTTTACATGAACAAGAAGGATGAAAGAGGCATTGTGATAAAGAACAAAGCAAGATTGGTTGCACAAGGGTACATACAAGAAGAAGGAATTGACTATGATGAAGTCTTTGCCCTTGTTGCCAGAATTGAAGCAATTAGGCTATTCTTAGCCTATGCCTCATTTAAAGACTTTGTGGTGTACCAGATGGATGTCAAGAGTGCTTTTCTTTATGGCAAGATTGAAGAGGAAGTCTACGTTTATCAACTACCAGGATTTGAAGATCCAAACTTTCTTGACAGAGTATACAAAGTAGAAAAGGTACTTTATGGACTGCATCAAGCTCTCAGAGCTTGGTATGAAACCTTGTAAACTTATTTGTT
>BQNB010066981.1:0-34364 GCA_026074375.1 Tanacetum coccineum | reverse complement strand
ATTATAAAAAGTGAACAAAGACAAACATCTTTGATTAAACTTGACGTAGCAAAATCTTTATTGAGACGGATATGGGTCTCACTCAATTTTAGCAAAATATGAGAAAAAAAGAACACACTTATCAAGGTTTAGATATTTTTTTGGTACATATCGTAGTACCCTTTAATGTAATATTGATGTAGTTCAATGCATTAAATGTGGCATTAAACATATTAAACGAGGTTTTTAACCCGCGCTTCGCTGCGTAGCGCGGGGTTTTACATTGTCAAAACATGTTACAACTGCTGAACTGCAACTCTTCAATACAATCTGGAGGTTTTTGTTCCTCTTCCAAAACTATTTTCTCTCCACCACATTTGATTAAACTGCAGACTATACATGTTCATAAATAAGTGGGTTGAAAATTTTTGATGGACACGATAAGAAGAATACAGCTGCCACGTATGGGTTAGGCTGCCTCATAGAAGTTCCATTCTCGTGTAAGGCCAATATTGTCTGCGACATCCAAAGTAGCGTAGTTTGGAATTAGCCTAATATAAGGTTTCTTCGTACCATAACCAACACAAATTATAAGTCGAGAGAATCACTTCAGTTTGTACCGGCGATGGCCTCATCTTTCTCACATTCTATTGCATCCACTTGCCCAAGTTGAGATAAATTGGATTACAGCTACCGAAGCATTTCTTATAGCTGCAGCGGATTTATGAAACTAATAAGTGGTGTTTCTCGGCTCTCGCTTTCGAATGAGTACTTTTCAAGTATTTCAGCGTTCAAGTGCTGCACCAAGAGCAAACACGCTATATTTTCACTAATAAATGAACTACAGGTTACTCGTTTAAGGAAGCTAAACCACTTAACTATGCTTTACCTATGAGAACTGCGAGTGCCTCCGAACAAATTAATAAAGTTTGACATGGTTTCCAAATCATTCTTTGTGCATCGCTTTTGCAACCAATGTTTTTGTAGCCTCACGTTAACACCCCTCCAATATGAAACTAGAAGTATTAACCCATGGTTGTTCCTGAGAATGGATAGTAAGTGTGGTCAGGATGTAAGGGGTTAAACTCAAAACAGTTTTTCATTATGTACAGTTAGTTTGTTTTTTATGATTACAAAGGTTCTTTGCTAGTATTATGACCATTTTTCTCTAAAAAGTAAGTTAGCAAGAATTTCTTACATGACAACACTACGAAAGACTAATTAGCAATTAGACCAATATAATCCAAATCGATCCATACTTAGGTGAAAAGGTTAAAATTGCCATCTCAAATATTACACAGGATACTTACCTCCTTAAAGAAAGAACCTCATCATTTCTTTTGAAAGTGGTAGCATGCTTTGTAAGGGTATATTGGACGTAAGGTTCAGCAACAGTTATTATAGCTGCAACATTCAGTAGATTTTATGATGAACCATGCTTCTTTAAAAGTTTAAGAGCTCTTTTCATGCCAAAATCCGGTACCAGATGCTGAATTTCAGGAACATGTTCTGCTTCATCACCAACAATACATCCTACATACATCAATTTCTGAATTTGTGAAAAGAAAACGACTTCAACAACCTTTACACTACTTCCAAAAGAAAATAACTTTCTTATTGGGTGGAAATCGAGAAATATTTTAAGTATTGAACACCATAATATAGACTTTTAATAGATCATATTCTCAAAGCTTCCAATAGAGGCGGCAAGATGGGCAAGTCAGGTGAGTCAAACAGGTTGGCTCGTAAACACTTTTTCTTGAATCTTTTACTTTATAGAAACGTAAAGATTATATTGTGATTACAAATACTATGCTACAACAATATTAATGAATTCTCTGAATAAAACTAAAAATCAATATTAAAGATTAAAAAATCTGAATAACACTCCAGGATACTTTGGACCCATTTGATATGGCCAAACAGTTTACATTTTACTTAAGTTTTCATATTTGCCCCATTAAAGATATAATGTAAACCAAGTCAACCTACTCCTATGTACATGGGTTGAATTTTCCACCTAAAAATGTGTCCAAATGTTAATTACTTGTAAACGAGGATTGATTGTGCGACGTGAGTGAGACGTTATGGCCTCCATGACCATGTGATGATATCAGTAGTTGTGCCTCAAATGCGGCTGCAGCAGCATAAGAAACATTACACTAACAACTATATAACATTTATATTTTCATACATAATCGCAAGAAAAAAAATGTTCTATACTACTACTTCTAATCTTCGTTTGTAAAACAAATATAGCAATATAAGCATGTTCTAGCTATGCCCACAAAACTTGCACCCTAATATAATACTGTAACTTGTTATATGTCTACTATGAATAAAAAAATAGTAATTTTTATATTTGGCTAATGCATTAAAAACTCAATGATGCTTTTGGTGACTTTAAGAAGTTATTGTTACCATCTCCCATGTGTGATAGCTCAAATATCATTGATACAATAGTATAAAGTTTGTCAAATATGATTACACAATGATACCAAAAATAGACACTGAATTTTTTTATATCGGTTGACCTCGTTAATTTCTTTTATACTACTGAAGAGTTCTGTGCGCACATAACCAAAAGTAACCATATACTTTTGGTTACTTTGTAAATTAACGCACTCATAAGAAAGTTTATAAATTAAAGTATATCGTGTACTGAAGTTTTACCACACGATATACTTTAATTTATAAACTTTCTTATGAGTGCGTTAATTTACAAAGTAACCAAAAGTATATGGTGTGTATAGTGGGTACCTTGCGGATGCAATTCCTATAAAACTTACATGATGGCTTTCTTATGACTAAAAGCATGCATTTCCATGAGTAGAAAGGATCATTTTGAAATTACCTCTCGGTTTGTGTTTTTGTCTTGGTCCTTGGGAGGAAGGTGAAGTAACAAAATTTCTGATCTTGTGAAGTCGTCAATTCAAGTTATAAATGGGTAGATTATGTTAAATCGCTAACGGGTCAAATGCGTATATTAGAAGAATATAGAATCGGTCAAAAGTTGCTATGACTTAAACACTAAAAGTAGTTCAAGTGAACCCGAATAGAAGCTCGTAATCATAGACGGCACCATATATGAAATAACAATCTAACTAAACCTAAAAGTGTCTCACGTCAACCCGAACAGAAACTGCCCATTTTGAACCGAACCACATTTGAATCGCTAAGTAACTACTATTCATTTTTAATCTTGCACAATTGTTTTGGTTTATTTAATTAGCAAAAATTGGTTTTATACAAAGCGTAAGTGTTGGTTCTATTCGGAACTATTAGGCAACAATTATCATGAATATAGAAAGTATATGATACTGCTCTGCAACAGTGTTGAAATTAAATCTACATTCCTAAAGTGGAACGCAGTAATAAAATGATTCATTACTATGAAAATTGTTCTTTAGCAATTATTGTCATTTGTTTGTTTTGAGTATTGATGTTTGGTACGGTAACACTTGCTTAAAACTGTTCTTTATTGGCAAATTTTAACTTGTAGCTTAAAGTTGTAAATGATACCCCATACAAAGAGTGTCCATGCATTCAAAACATGCAACATCTGTCAAACTTGTAATTAATCATGAGTCATGACACACTGTGTAATTAATCTATCTGAACTTATGTATCATTTCAATATGTCTGCATCATTTCAATATGTCTGCATCAGATATTTAACAAAGAAAAACACAAAGACTTTTCATTAAACTATAACATCAATACTTTAATGTATAACAAAAATGATCTAAATATTAATCATCTATTTAAAGAGTCACAGACCTGGTTTGTGCTGTTGAACATACACGAAATTTACTTGATAAATGTTTAATCATCTAAATTTCAATTTTGTTCTGGTTTGATTATGCTTTCTACAACTACTATCCAAAAATAAAAATGTGACATTACGAATTTAATATCGAATGTAAAATCAAGGGCAATGCGAGACGTGTTACCTGTCTGTGAAGTAAAAGGCTTCCTCCACACCATCACCATGATGGACATCTATATCAATATACAGAACTTGTGCATGATACTTGAGAAGCTCTAAAATTCTCAAAACCACAGAATCTAGACTCCTCGCACTTTTTGGCATGGTGTAATCCACCAGACCAGTTAATGGCAATGTCACAAAGCCGCTTATTTAATCTGCGTGCAGCATCTGCAAGAAAGGTTAAGTCTGATATATACACAAAATCTGAAATTTCAAATACAATAAAATACTATTCAAGATTATACCTTACCAATAGTTGCACCAGCATATATTTGGCAAAATTCAAACATATGACAATCCTCTCCAAGTTTAACTGAATATTAAATTAGGGTTAGATAGAGCTTTAGGAATGCTAACAGGTGCCCTAAATACAAATGCTAACAGGGTGTTTGGCAATGCAATTTCAAAGTGATTATGTAATTTTTTTGTTCTAAAGTTAATGACAATCAGTTTCTAGTCCTCTAGTGTTTGGTTATTGTCACACTGGTTCTAATTATCTGATTATTTAGGGTCAAATAATCAGTCAAAATTACCAAACACTTAAACAACTAAAGCACATATCCTCCAACCCATCTCGTTAAAGCTAGTTATCTAATTCGAGTATTCCATGCCAACATGTTACCTCCAAAACACAATACCAAACACCCCTAATACAATTAAGCTTACTACAAATGGGTCAAATTCACTAATGGAAAGGAAACCTTAATTAGCTGATAAGCTGAACATTTTAGAATGCAGGGTTGTATTTTAAATGATAGGTACAAGCAATCTTTAAATTCTCGTATACGCCATTTTCAGTTAAGTGGCATTGCATTACTGTAACATAAGGTGTATCTAAATCAGCTATTCTGATCTTACCTGTTGCAACCTGTGAATTCTCCTCAGCCATAGGTTCATTGGCACGCGTCCGTGATATTGTCATCTCTTCGATGCGTCTGTAGGCGTTGCACAAAACACATGAAGATGTGCCAATAATGTCGATGAACTCGAAGCGTAAAGATGGTGATATCACCGGAGATCCTAAGGCCTGTCGACACTACCGATAAGAACAAATGAACAATCAGAGGTGTTATAACGTTAAGGGTTAACAATGTGATAATGGTAGAAAGATAAAAAAGCTGATACCTTACTGCATTTTATTTTATGTGGTCCAACCATCAATGTCACTCACCCCCATGCTAACCACAGCAGCACCCATACCAACCGCTTTTAAAATCAGCAACTGATTAATAAGATAAAAAGGTAGATATTAAAGGGTGTTTGGAATGGCCTATTGCGAATTGCTTATCTCATTTACTTTTTCTCTAAACAACATATCTTTTGTTAGCAGAAAAACTCATTAGAAGAACAATACCAAACACCCTTTAAGATAATACATTTGTTTGTAAAGTTTAGCATATTTAAGAGATTAGATGTTTTGTTTTTCTCAAATCACCTTCACACTATCCTATACTTCTCAAAACCATTTTCACAAACACCGGGGGTGTTTGTTTCGGCTTATATAGCCGGCTTGCGGCTTATTTGGTTTTGGGTCTATGTTTCATAAGCTTATTTTTTGTGGCTTATTTTGAAACTTTTATGAGCTTATATTTCATAAGCCCATATGACATAATATACATATAAGCCGAAAACCAAATAAGCTATAAGCTTGCTATATAAGCTTAAATAAACACCCCATCAAAACCATATACACAAACACCAATTAGAAAAAACATGACCACACAAATTAAACAACAATTAGTAAAATTATCACCTGACTAAAGATGGGGAGGAGAACACAGTTGATAGATTAAACAATTAAAACAAATTAAAATTTATAACAACAACCTAAATCAAACAACAATCTAGACTAAAAAAGAATCACTTACATGCAATCAAAAGATTTGTGGATTTTTTTATAGAGATGTTGTTTGTGTTTTTAGAGAGATGTGACAGAGAGAGCTATGAGAGGCTGGAAAGAATCGAGAGAGAAAGATATGAGACGGTGGAGATCAAGGGTATGAGTCATGAAGGTCGGAGACACGTGTTCTACAAAGAAAACGGGAAAACTAATTATGTGTGTGTCGGGTCGGGCGGGTTTTTTGCATTAACTGCATTTAAGACAGTGTATTAGGATGACAATCCTGCCTTTTAATATAAACGTATAATGTGGCATATTTTAAATACAGACAACATAACATATATTTTTGATATTCAAAGTTAAAAACTTGTATCTAGTTGTTTTACATCAATAATAAAGTTAATTAAAATTATTATACTATATATAACTAAGCTTTAAAAGTTAACAGACAAATATTCATATTTATCGTAACTAACTTTTTATGATCTTTCATCTTTGAACATTTGAGTTTTTTTTTTCATTTACAAACATTATCCACTTCCTAGACAATGCAATTAACAAGTTTTTTTTAATTGTATCAACAAGTTAGAATATATATAAAATGTGTATATGTGTAAATTTATTTTCAAACATTATGCAACTATTTTTTACAATTTGATATCATAGGAATATATCTATACTACATTATAAGCATTTGGGACACTTCCATATTTAGAAAGACTGAAAATTCAAACAATTCCTTTTCTTTTTATGAAAATATCTTTTTTTAACAACAAACACATCCATCTCATTTTATGTAACAACTTTTTGTTATGTGTAACTTTAACCATCAATCTCATTTTACGGAAACACGTCTTAAAGTGACATGTGTCACTTCTTAATTAAAAAATCACCTTTATTTTTAAATTGAAATATTTTTTTATCTATTTATTTTTTTATGATTTAATTTCATCATATTTTCTAAAATTTTGTTCTCTTTAGTTCAACATCCATTTTGATATTTTTTTTTATTAATTTTTAGTTTTTTTATTTTTAATGCCCCGAAATCGCTGCTTTACGCCAGTAACATGCTAGTTTATGATAAAATATGTGATTATCTATTGTAGACTTTTATTCCTTACAAAGTATTAAACTTTTATTTTATATAAAGTATAATGAAACTTATCATACATGTCTACTTACGATTATTAGTCACTTTCAACCACTTTGACCTTTTACATTCATACTATTACCACCATCGCTTATATATAACTTTAACATCGCATGGGTACCATACTATTTCTGTATAAATAGTTTGATTGATTTGTTATGAAGAATTAATAGATGTGGCTATACAAGTACCTAACTCCCATAACATATCATCTTATGTATTCCTCTATTAATGATTGTACTAAATATATTGATTATGTGATCCCTATAAATTGAGGATTCATCTTGTAGTTTGCAACATCAATGAAAATGCTTTCTACAATCTCTCTTCTCTTCTTTTATACATATGTTATATGTGTTGCTATTAGGCCGTTGTTTTACAACACGTTATCAGCACGAAAGCTTTATGAAAAGAAAAGTGATATCAACGAAGAAGCATGTTAATTGGTTCTTGTTGGAAGTCTGTGGTTCCTTAAACTGAATGGATCTTTGCAGCCTATAAAGGATGATAGCCTAGATGTATAAATACAACTGACTATGTAGAAACAATGACTTGAATACAATATGTTAATGCGGAATCTTAACACAAGTACTAAGAAGAATAATGATTAACTGAATAACAACTTTGTTAAAATGTTCTTGAGAGTTACAGATTGCTAACTATTATATGATCTGTGATTTGTAATTGTCTTTTTCATATATGTTCTAAACTAAGGTCAATATTTATCCCTTTTACAACCACGGTATAACCCTACAATTCTTACATGACTTTCCGCGAAAATAACTCAACAAATATCTTATAAATATTCTTCTCAATCGATACTAACTATGTTACTACTAACGTACTAACTAACTACAGTACTAACACATTGTAACTGTCGACTTAAGTAATAACTGTCGTACTAACGTATTGTACTGTCGGTACTTAAAGTTAAAGAAAACATTCAATCCCAACAATCCTCCCTTAAACCATGAATGATATACTATTTACTTCAAGGTTTCTTCAATTCTTTAGTGTTTGGAGACATGTGTGGTGTTGAGGGTGGTAACTATCTTAGAGGATGTATCCAACAATCTTCATGATTTCTTAACCTTGTACTACTCTATCCTTCTTCAGCACAACTTTCACCTTTTCAGCTAAGTCAGCAACACTTTTCACTACTCAGCAACATCCATATCCTGCAACCAACTAAGTTGCTTTATAGTTTTTTTGGCCAAAACTACCACCATTAACGTATTTGTATGTACCTTACCAGCAGCAGTTTGCTTGGGACAGATAACCTTCATCTAAGAAAATGTTGAATTAATTACCATACAGTTTTTGGTAAAAAGTCAACCATCAAGTATTTGATTAGTCTTTACCAAATACCTTTTGAGTTTGGACTAGCCAATGGCTTCATTGTAATAACATGGTGCAATGATAAACCATATAGTTTTTAGCAAACTACAGCAATCAACCGATTGATTAGTCTATACCAAGAACTGTTGAACACGACTAGCCAACCTCTTCACTCAAGAAGCAAGGTGAGTTGATACCTTACAATTTTTGTAAATTGTAAACCATCAACGATATTGAGAAGTCTTTACCAAGCCATTTGCTTTGTGTAACTAGCCAATTCCTTTTGCCTGTTAAGCATGGTGAATTAATAACCATTTGTTGTGTGGTGGTTAGCCAACACTCAATCCCTTCTCACTTCCATCAGTCTTGTCTTTAGATTCTAAGTCAGCAAGTACCTTCTTGATAAAATCTCAACAATTCAAATTCCATTGTACTGTCTTCTTCAGACTCAAATCTTAACTTAGCAATTTGCACCAGTATTTCCTTCTTTAAAGATACTTCTTACTCTGAAGCATATGTATTACAACTCCTTCATTAGTCATCACAGTGTGTACACAGAGGAACTGTCAACTCCCAACTGATTATTAGTCCATTCAGCTGTGAAGTTCCAAAACTCATATCTTGTTCATCAGGATTAAACAAAACACCATTAAATCTCCCCCAACGAACTCTTTCAAAACCTTCAGGCATCTGATCTTGGTATTTATTCATTACCAGTTGATAAACAGCATTTAGATCTTCTCTATCAAATATGGACAATACTGATGTTAAAACACTAAAGTGTCTTTGCTGTCCATTACTTCTTGTTACCACATTCAAATTGATCTCTTCAATAGTTTTAGCTTCATCAGGTTGTGGTTTTGTTCCTAGACACTCTGTCTTCCAGTCAATGATTGGATATTTTCTGTCAAGAATCTCATAGTCCACTTCTTTTTCTTCATCTTGAACTATAGATAAATACAATTTCAGTTCATCATCTTCTTTTTCACTTTCATCCTCAGAAGTGTTTTGAATATATCTTCTTTTTCTTGACTTCATTTTCTTCCTAGTACCTAGTTTTCTTTTTCTAGTACTTTCTTCATCTTTATCCTCATCCTTGACTTCTTCTTTGGTTTCTTCCTTGATCACTTCAGATTTAGATAAACCAGCTCTTTTCTCATTCATTCTCTTGATAAACCTTTCATCTTGAGCAGACCCAGTAGAGATGAAATCTTCATTAAATCTCTTTATCTTTTCATACAAAGCTTGAATGTCTTCAAACTTCTTGCTCTTCAAGTCAGCATGTTTGTAGTTTCCCACATGCTTTAAGTAGGTCATCATTTGATTCCTGAGTTGATTTTTGGTAGGAGGTTTATTCCTTATAGCTTGTGATCTTTGTTGAGCAAGGAACTTTCTTTGAGCAGCAATTGTATCATGAAGGAATTTAGCTCTTTCTTCTATAGTGAACTGCTCTCTTTCTTGCTCTTGAAGCTTTTCTGCAAGAATTCTGTCAGCCTCAATTCTTGCCTTAACATCATCAATGTTTTTAATGAGAGCTTCATTTGCTGCTTTTTCTTCAGCAATCTTGTTTCTCTCCTCTTCAGCTTCCCATTCTTCTTGCACTTTCCTAGCCAACTCTTCATCACTCTCAAGTTGCTTGAATTTCTTCACAGCTTGAGGAATATCATCATCTTCACTTTCAGTTTCATCCTCCTCTTCAATCTTCTTCTTCCCTTTGTCTTTAGGATCAATTTTTGGAAGAGGCTTTAAAGTGAGTGTTGATCTTGTAGAAGTAGGCCTAGGTCTATCAGTATCTTCAACATCCTTCAGTTCTACACCTTTCTCTTTTTCTTTGGAAGCAGTTTTGACTTTACTCATATTGATGAGAAGTGTAGCAATTGTTTCATCATCACCAAATATCATAGAAGAGGGTGTTTGAGTGGATGTTTGAGAAGCTTGAGTAGCAATTTCTTCCTTAGTTTGCTCTTCAGTACTTTCCCTTTGGTCTTCAGTACCTTCAAAGATCTCTTCAGAAGCATCAACTTGATCATCATTTCTTTCCATTTGATCATCAGTACTAACTTTGAGATCGTCAGTACTAAGTTTTGGTCTGTCGGTACTAACTTTTTCAAAGTCGGTACTAAGTTTTTCTTTGTCGGTACTAACTCCATCTTCAGTACTAAGTCCAACTTCATCAGTTTCTTTGTCTTCATCCATCATTTCTTTTGACCTCCCTTCACTTTGAGCATTTTCTTTTGCTTTACCATCTCCTTTTGCATTCTTCCTCCCTTGTTTGGATACAGACTCTTTCTGCACCCGCTTTTTCTTTGAGGAGCGTTTCCTTTGTTGTCTTTGCTCCTTTGAGATTCTCTTTTGATATGCTTTAAAATGGTTGATGACAGGTGTAGCTTTCTTCTTGAGCCTTTTGATCTTAGCCTTCAAGAGTTCAATTTCCTTGGCTTGATCTGAAACCTGTTTACATAAAGAGATACAAAGATCATAGACATTTTGGAGAGTCATTGCATCCTCATTCCCTGAAAGGGATGTATCATTGAATGAATGATCTCCAAGATTCTCACCAGTAGGTTCTGGAATTGAATCAGGAACAATAGGAGTGGGGGAAGGGTTTGGTGAAGGTCTGGGTGAAGGACTTGGTGAAAGGTCAGGTTGTTGCTCAAATGGTACCTCACTAGATTGAGCAGAAGATGAGTCAGGCAGTGACTCATTTGGGGCTTCACTAGTGGGTTCAGGAGAGGGTGATGGTTGTGCTTCAGATAGTCTTTCTGAGGTAGCACCCTCATCCTGTGTTGGTTGGACCAACATATTATCAAACAAAGGTGTAATTTTGCCTGAGAAATGTTTGCCCTTTTTAACCATAAAAGAAAAAACTTTACTAGTTAAACTATTTACAGGAAAGTGATCTAAAGGTACAGTTACATTAACTAATTGTCTAGCTAAAAATATAGAAATAAAACGAGGATACATAACAAACTTCTTCTTAGCCTCTAGATGTCTAAACATACCATCAAAAATCAATTTAGAAAAATTATACTTTTGATTAGTTGTTAAACAAATTACAGCAGTGGCAACATTTGTAGGAATTTGATCCCAAGAGGTACTTTTGGAGCTTAAACAATGATTAATTGTGTGAAATAAAAACCTCCATTGGGGTGAAAACAAAGCTTTATTAAATGTTAACACAGTTAAATCCCCTTCATATCCCATAAGCTGAATAGCATCAAAGATAGCTTGATTTGGCAATGTGTCTATTCCATCAGCATCATTAAAAAGAAGATCAGTACGAATAGAAGCCTCAGAGATAGACACTAACTTGCCAGCTACTTTGGCAGTTATGTGCCTTACATTGTTGATTGTTTTGGACTTAGCAGACGTCCAAAACTGTTCAACAAATGTGGTTGAAACAACAGGACTTACAGTGAGCGCATGAGAAATATAACTTCTTTGAAGAAAATCAATCACTTCATGAAACTCAACATTCCCTTCAGTCTTTTCCAAGTTGGCGATCATGTTGTGCTTAGGACAGGACTCAAGAGCAGCCATATTGCTTCGAAGAGAGAGATCGTCGGTAAGAGAAATTAGGGCTTGTAAATTAAGAATATCAGTTGAAGAGATTGCGTGAGTAATTGGGCGGTTGAAATGGATTCTTATAGGTTTTGGTGACCTAATTTTAAAGAAAACGTTCCAATTTGCACTTTGTACCCTTGGCGGTATTATTCTCCAATCGTCTCTTAAGCGGTACAAACTTTGCCTAGCGGTACTAACTTTACATGGTCGGTACTAACTTTGTCCAAGCAAAGAATGAACAATGTAAGTGTCAGACATGGTTCAGTACCATTAGTAACTCTTATCAGTGACTCTCTAATCCTTCTTAAATCAAGAAAGGATTTATATACATTAAAACAGAGGTAGACTCCATCCTGAAGCATCTCAACCGCCCCCTATGACTCACTTTTTCAAAGTGACTTTAACACTTTCCCTCACCATCAACACATATAACCATATTTACCTGAAAGTACCTCTTTAGTATGGGTCTACCAATCTCATGTCTTCAAAATGCTTCACAAAGGAATTCTTGAGCAATCTTCTTATTCTTGATCATGTACTGACCACTTGTTGGTACGGTTAGTATTTGTATGCTTGATGATGATTGAATCTTGATGGGTAGAAAGGTTGTATACAATGATTTAGAGGTTTCTTAGAACAAGTTTGATTTGCCATGGTGTGTTTTACCTCTTTCATCCACAAATGATCAAATCAAATTTCCTCCCTTTAACCAATGCAGCTTAAGGATTTATCATGCCAATTGAAACAACCAAGAACTGAAATCGGCTTTGCTCAATTCCTTGGTTAGTAGATCAGCTACATTGTCATTGGTGTGGATCTTAAGCACTTGTATGAGTTTCTTCTCATAGGCATCTCTTATGAAGTGGTGCCTAATAGCAATATGCTTTGTCTTTGAATGATATACTGGATTCTTTACAATGCAAATGGTGCTTTCATTATCAATGTAGATCTTTGTGTTCATGAAGTTGAACCCATAGTCTAACATTTGATTTTGAATCCATAAGACTTGCCCACAGCAACTTGCAGCAGCAACATATTCTGCTTCTGTTGTAGAAGTAGCTACAATGGTTTGCTTTTTGCATTGCAGTGTATGAGTCCCTGCAAGAAATTGACAACCCTCCTGTTGTGGGATTTCCTGTCAAGATTTTGCTCAGCATTATCACTTCTGAGTAAGATTCCAAGTCGAATGTAGATTCTCTAGGATACCAAAGGCCTAATTTGGGTTTGCCCTTTAGGTACCTAAAAATCCTTTTGACAGCAGTCAAATGAGAGGTCTTTGGAGTGACTTGAAACCTAGAACAAGCACAGACTGCAAACATAATGTCAGGCCTGTAGCGTCTACATACATCAGGAAAGACAATCATTTGAATCTATAGAGATGAACATCTACATCACTGGCTTCTTCATCTTCTGAATAACGGCTGCTGAGTCTCTATTGGTGTAATGGCCAGTCTTAAAACTTGTAAAGTCAATCTTCTTCGTATTTAATCAACTTACTTATCCTAGCTTATGAAAATTCCCATTTGGTTTCTGTTTGACTTGTAGACCAAGAAAGAAAGTAAGCTCTCCCATTGAACTCATCTGAAATCTACTCTTCATCAAAGCCTCAAATTCATCACACCAAGACTTCTTTGTTGACCCAAAGATGATATCATCCACATAGACTTGAACTAAAATGATATCATTTTTGTTCTTCTTTAAGAAGAGAGTTTTGTCAATTGTCCCTCTTCTATATCCATTCTTTAACAAGAAAGTGGATAAGGTAGCATACCAAGCTCTTGGAGCTTGATGTAGTCCATACAAAGCTTTAACCACTTTGTAGACTTTCTGAGGAGACTTAGGATCTTGGAAACCTGGTGGTTGAGACACATATACTTCTTCATCAATCTTGCCATAGAGAAAGGCACTCTTCACATCCATCTGATAGACTATAAACCCCATATATGAGGCATATGCTAAAAAGATCCTTATGGCTTCAAGTCTAGCCACAGGAGCAAAAACTTCATCATAGTCTATTCCTTCCTCTTGCCTGTGTCCCTGAGCAACTAATCTAGCTTTGTTCCTGACAACCACTCCTCTTTCATCTTTCTTATTCCTATACACCCACTTTGTACCGATAGCCTTCTTTCCATAAGGCAAATCTACTAGAATCCAAACCTTTTGAATCTCAAACTGCAACAATTCTTCTTGCATAGCATCAACCCAACTTTCATCTTCAAGAGCTTCTGAAATCTTCTTGGGTTCATGTTGAGATAGAAAATAGGCAAACAAACAATGATGAAAGTCCTTATGATTGGTTCTCCTTTGCTTTTGAACAACTTTTATTGACTTTGCTTCTTGTTTGTACACTTTTATTTTACTTTTGCTTTTGTTTGTACTGTGTTGTGGATCTCCTAGTATAGTTTTGGATGGATGAGAGGGAATTATTCTTGATTGTGGAATAGGTCTAACATTCACAACTATTTCAAATTTGTGAAGTCAGCCTCTGCACCTCATCATCATAAGATGAATGATGTAAAGATACACATCAGTAGTTCTTCATGGAATATCCTCAAGTCGGTGGTATTTCATAGTCATTCTTTTAGGAATTGGTTGTGTCAGAAATAGATAGTCCCTCATTTGCACTGGCAGTACTAACTGTATGGCTATCGGTATTAAACAAGTTAGTAACCGCTAGCTTTAGCTGTTGTGCTAACCAGTACTAAAAATGTTAGTACTGCTAGACTTAGCAGCTCTGCCTGGAGTTAAAGCTAAGTTCTCAGTTTCTTGATCAAGATTCTTCCTGAGAGCTTCAGCTTCCTCATTAGCTTCCTTTTCTTGCCTTTGAAGTCTTGCAAGATCATCCAGAAAGATTTGTTCCTCCTCTCTTGGACCTCCTATCTTATTATCTGATTTTGAAGCAAATGGGTTTGTTGAAGAATAGGAATGCCATATTGGCAGTTCAAAGCAGTCTTGATTAGATTCATCTTCTTTTTCAGAATCCCCAGCATCAATTTTGTCTTTTGTGCCTGTATTTTGGTTAGATTCTTGTTGACCTGCATGAAGGTTAGCTTGATTCTCTGATCTAACAGAATGATAGTTCATAGAATCAGTCAAATAATCAAGGTCAAAAAGCCAATTTGGTCCTTTCCCTGCAACATTGGGTTTGTTCTCTAAGAAGTTTATGTGCAGGTTTTCTTCAACTCTTTTGGTTTCTAAATTGTATACTCTAAAAGCCTTGCTTTGTAGAGAATACCCAACCATATTAAATTTCTCATCAGATTTTCCAGCAAATAATTGCCCAAAGTGGTTTGGTGTTCTAGATGGTCAACATGGCACCCAAAAGGTCTTATAAAACTTATAATTGGTGTTCTTACCAGGTAAAAGTCATAAGGTGTCTTATTATTGAGGCTTGGTCACTAATACCCTGTTTAGAAACATACAAGCAGTACTTAACTGCTTCAGCCAAAAAGTGTTAGGTAATATGAATCTGAAAGCATGGTTCCTTGCTGCCTCATTAAGGGTACTGTTCTTTTTCTACCGCAACTCCATTTTGTTGTGGAGTTCTGGCATTGCTGTATTCCCTCTTGATCCCTTTTAACCCACATAATTCAATAACATCCCTATTTTTAAATTCTGTTCCATTATCACATTAATAGTTTTAACCTTTTGATTCAATTGGTTCTCTATTTGTCTTATTAAAGTCCCTTAAGGATTGCATTTTTAATCCTTAGTTCTTAAAAAATGTCCAACTAAATCTTGCTATAATCATCAGTGATAAACCAAAACAATAGGTCTTATGGTTTATGCTCCTTACAGATGTAGGTCCAAACAAGTCCATATGAAGTAGTTGTAGGGGGTGGCTAATAGAGCTAACTAACTTGGCCTTACAAGAAGCTTTGTGTTGCTTTCCTTTCTGACAAGCAACACAAGTGTGGTCATTTTGAAAAAGCTTTGTAGGTAAACCTCTGACAAGGTTTCCCTTCACTAGTTTGTTTAGGTTTGTAAAATTTTACATGACCACCTCCTATGCCATAAGTTAGATCATCAGTTGTAGCTTTTGCAAATTAAACAAGCCAAACTCTAAAGGAAAAACATGGTTATTAAATTGGAAACTGTAACACAATGTTTTGTCTGGGGACTTTAAGTAATATTTGATTTTCATCAGGTAACTTAAAATCAGGAGATAAAACAAGACATTCAGAATCAGTAAACAGAACCTTATTCTTTTTGTCACACATTTGTGACACAGAAAAGAGATTGAAAGCGAACGGTCATTTCACAAAGCTTACATCTCAAATTAATTACCCAGGTTTTTATTTTCCCTTTACCAGTATACTAGCCTTTCTACCTCCAAGGCAACAGGGCCACCATTAAAAGTTTGAAAGTCAGCAAGGTAAGCATTGTTCCCTTGTCTATGTGCCTGGAACATCCACTATTAATAATTCCCTTTATTCTTTAGAGTTCTTTGTGGAGTATCCTGCACATTTAAAGAAAGAGATTTGACTCTCTTAGGGTACCCAAGTCTGTTTGCGGCATTGAGTCTGCCCTAGTGGATCTTGAAAGTTGAATAATTTCTAAGGCTAGAATCACCATTGTATTTGGAGAGAATACATATTGTTGTATCCTGGTGTTATCCATTTACAACCTCTGAGGAACTTTACAGCAGTTGTTTCCCATTTTCTCCCAACCAGTACCTAATTCTTTTACCTGTGCAGTATAACCGTTTGTTCTTGAAAATTTGTCTTTAGTAATGTTGTTCTTTGGAAAGGACTTGATGATGGGAATGAGTTTTGTTAAAAAATTTGCTGTCTAAATCATTCACTATGGGCTTACAGTATAACTATCAGTGGCACGTGCTAGTTAGTTAACTGTCTGTTTGTTATCTTTTGTCTAGCTAGTATAAATATTTGATAGTACTGCTAGCGTTTTGCGAGTATTAACTGGATTAATGTCTGTTTTGGCTTTGTACTGCTATGGGAAAACTAATTGATTTTGTTTGTTTACACTTTGACATTGTTCCCATGTTGGTTTACCTCTCCCATGTACATTCCTAGTCAAATTTTGTTTGTTGTAGTTCAAACCTTTGTTAGCCAATTTTACTTGATCAATCACAATTTCTTATTAAAGACTAAAACTGCCACAGACAAAACATGCTCTTTCAGTAAACCGATGCCCCAACTCTTTTGTGTTAAACTTGAGGTTTTTGACTATGTGTAGACTGATTCTATAACTTTTTCCCTATGTGTTTTTTACTTGCTTGTTAGCAAAAAACTAGGTGAAGGTACCTTTTGTTTGTACAGACACATACTCATTATCACACATCTGATTCATACTCCTCAATGATAGGAGCATCAGACCAAACCTTAGGTTGAACTTCTATATATGATTCCATTGTCAACTGGTTCGACACTTATTCAGAAGGTTCTGTACTTGTGTTAGAGTCACAGGTATCAAGTTCTGTTGTTTGAGGTTCCAGATTCTCACTTTGTGGGTTGTGACTTTCTTGGACCATATGGTATATTGTGAGTCATCTTATTCAATATCAGGTCCAGAGGGACAAATAATTCCCTTGTCATGGGTGGGGGCTACTGCTTGCATTTACACATGTTTTATGCAAGGTAGATTTTCATATCAGACTGTTTATTGCCCTTAAAGACACTTATTCAAAATCTTCATTTTCTAAATTCAAAATCCTTACTACTTCTGTAATCACCTTACCTTAGCCTAAATTTATCTCTGTACTCATTTGATAATTTTCAATTTTACCAAAGTATTTTTTCGATGTATGATTCCATTTGTCTACTATTACTTACAAAATATCTCTTTTTCTTTTGAAGCTTTAGCCAACAATTTCTTATGGTATGTTAGAACATCTGTTTTATCATCTAAAATCTATTTCTTAAATGTTGATTTTTTGTTCATACCAAGTTGACCTTGTTGATGGGCAACTAGCTGTGCTTCAACTTTCTTAAGACCTCGAGTATAAGCCTTTATCTCTACGCTAGCATCACTAAGTTGCTCTCTTTGAGAATCATATAGTCTTTTAAGGTTAGCATAAGACTCTTTACACTCATTTGAACATACCTGTGTGTTTGATCCTGAGCTGTTGCTAGCCATGAAAGCAAAATTTTCATCATCTTTTGAATGAGTTGTCCAGTCAACACATTCTCCATCAACTGTCACCAATGCTTTAGACTCTTCTTTCTTTCCAGTTCTGTTCCCATCTTTATTTCCAGAATTCCATCCATCCCTCCTCCTGTTATCTTCCTTTGTTCTACAACTATCTTGCAAATGCCCTGTTTTGTGGCAGTGTAGCATTTCCACTTTGGTTTTATTCAATAAACAACAGGTTATTTTGCATCAAACTTTGTAGCTTTCTACCAGTCTTTTTGTAGAACTTCTTTATTCTCATGGAGATCATTGCCACTTGCCATTTTAAGTCCATTTCTTCAAGGTCATACTCATCAACTTGGTCTAAGTCCTCATGATCCAATTAAGGACAACTTGATTGACTTGCAAGCAAGGAATATGATGATGTTTGTTCATGCGGTGGGTATTTGGAATTATGACCAGAAGTATTGGAAACACCATAAGCTGGGTATTAAATTCATTAGTACTGCTGGTGTTTCAGAAACACAAAACTGCTACATTTTGCAAGTTGGTAGATGATGCAGTAGAGCCTTTTACAATTCAATTTCAAAGACTCTTAGATTGTTGTAAATGTCATCAAACTGAGACTGTCCATTTCCTGGTTTGTCCTCATAATTATGGAAACCTTGTAACCAAGAGACAGGTTAGAGATCTTAAATTTATGATTTGCATCTTCAGGTATTGATTCCATGCTCCATGATCTCTATCTGGACTGAGAAGTCTTTGAAAATCTCTCATAGCCTTTGTGGAATGCCATCTGAGTTGGATACAGTGAATCCTTCAAACTGTTGCTTCAAGTTTTTTCTGCATCTTCTTGGATTCATCATTTCCACCAAATCGAGATTTGATGCATTCCACTTTCCTTTTGCATCTGTCATCCTGTATAGATTTAGCTAGTTGATCTTCTGGTATGGCCATTTAGCTGGTGGTTCTAGCTATTCTTTCTCTTTCTCTGGCCACTATTTCTCTGCTGTTTTAGGAGGCAAAATTTTAAGTTGTCCTGATGATATCCAGTTGTGACTGACACATGACCATTACCATTTGGGACTAAACTCTCAAAATGGATAGTTGATGAGGCCAAATAGTGTTTCCATCCTCATAGCACTATATCATATTCTCATTTTTGAGAATTGGCAGCTTGATGGTTGAGGACTGTATGAGAGTGTTTGTTGTTTGGTGTTTGTTGGTTGCTGGTGGAGGTGTGGTGGTGGGATTCTCTCTTGTGTGTTTCAGGACATGTTAGTTTTGTTGGTTGGAATGAATAACTGGTTTTTAACGGTTCTTCTTGTTCAGAGTTTCTCAAGCTATGATACCGCTTGTGGTCTGAATAACTGAATGGATCTTTGCAGCTATAAAAGGATTGATAGACAAGGATGTATAAATACATAATGACTTGTAGAAACAATGACTATGAATACTATGTGTTAATGGAAAAAGTTACACATTTTACCCTCAACTTCTAATACTTGTCACATTTATTATAAAGTTTTAATATAAATATAAATTTTTATATTAAGTTTCTCATTTTATCATTTTCATATATAAAAATACACACACAACATCATCTTCTTCCTCTCTCTCCCTCCCCACCGCCGGCCACCATCCCTCACCGCCGGCCACCACGCCGCCGCCGGAAAAGTTTTCCGGCGGGCTTTTCCGGCCAACACCAAAAAGACTCCTTATTTACCGATATATCGGGTGCGTTTGTTTGTCGACAGCCACCCAAAGGGGTGTGTTTTGGTTCTTATAACACCACAAGGGTGGGTTCGGTTAGAGTAACAGCCGCACCACAAGGGTGGGTGCGTTTGGGTTGTCTTATAACACCAAGGGGTGTTTGTTTGTTGGTTTGGGTCGGGTTGGCTGCGGGGACAGCCGGGGGGTTGGGTTGTCGGGTTTGGTTTGCAACAAAAAGTGGGGTTTGTTTGGGTTCATAAAAGGGTGCGTTTGGTTTACCAACGCAGCGGGTCCGTTTGGTTCGTGTGTAAAACAACCACCCGAAGGGTGTGTTTGGTTTGTTTTTATAACCGCACAAGGGTGCGTTTGGCTGTTCATAATAGCCGTAGGGTGCGTTTGAGTGTGGTGACACCGAAAAGGGTGAGTTTGGTTTTGCACCACAAAGTATATTAATTGTTTTCATTTATTTGATCGATTTAATTTATATGTGATGAAATCTATTTAAACTTGCGACGTCTAGTTAAAATATGATATTAATATTAAAACGAGATTGATATAAAGCTATAAACGATATTAGATATAGTTTAGACGAGAATTGAACTAAAAACGGACTTTGGCGCCTTTTTATAACGGATAATTTAAATCAGAAAATAGAACGTAGGATTCGGAATTCGAGACTTTGAAAAGTCAGACTTTGGTTTACAAAATATAACAAATTATATTTTGACGGACGTTTTGATATAAAACGGGACTTTTAACTCCCAATAACGAAGAAACTGGAGTGAAATCGGAATATACACTTTAATAGAAAATAAGTTATTTTTAATATATTAAATCTGACAAATCTATTAATTAAACGATTTGAGCACTTTCGAGTCCGTTTCAGCCTTCCGGCAAAACACGAAAGTTGTTCGTAATGACGTTTTACTTTGCCGCGAGGATTGTCAGTTTTAAAATTAAGACATAGCGGGTCAAAACTAAAGGTCGGTTAATATATTATTTCAATTAATAGTTTTAAGATCATTATTCGGTTCTAAAAACGGAAGGTCTAAAAATAGTAACTTTCTTTAAATATTAGAGATAAGTTATATTGGACGGAAAATAGTATATATACATAAAATATACTAAGGGTTAAGGTTTAAAGACGCGCAAGTGGATTTCTCATCACATGTATATATGTATGTATACATATTAAAATATGTATGATTTTCGTCGTTACGATGTACGCATCGTTGATCGTATTTATTACGTGTTATAATCGAACGACATAATTATAGGTCGTGGTCGAGATCGTGCAATATTCATTGTGATTTAATTGGATTAATGAGCGGGTCTTGTAATCAATGGAGTTCATTAGCCTCCTTCAATATTTTGAATGTTTATAACCCGCGAGGGGCTACATGCTTGTCTACAAATTCTTTACTTACCGTTATCTTATAACAATGTGATTGTTTTAAAAAATAGAAAGTACCCTACAATCTATAAAATACTAAACTAATATACATAATATGAATTAGATATACATAGTATGTACACAGAATATTACGTACACGACATTTGAAACTACGCAAAGCTTTCAAATGATTTCATTTCCACAAGTACCATGATTCACCACTCATGTACTTCCATCTCATACACATATAAAACACATAAAACACACAAACAAAATTTTACAGGCTTTAACTAACCTGCTAAAATCTTATTTGTCACATGATGAACTAGCTGATGGGAAGCTAAAGGATGAAACCTTAGCACTTAAGGCCTAAATAGAAGGATCATGGGGAGATGCAACTCCCGGGGTGATAAAATTATACAGATGGTTGAAAAGATGCTTTGAAAACTTCCACGAGCTAGAATATGAAGTACTAGTAAAACTGAAAGAGTGTTGGTGGAAGGTGAATGTGCACGAGATCGCTTTATTTACTCGTATGGAAAATTTCGGACATGGACCATATGCTAATATAAAAACTAAATGGGTCAGCAATCCTTATCTTGACATCAACCGTGCATTTGGAAGAGATTGTGAAGCAAACAACATCGGTTATACTCAAGAAAATCAAGGGCATAACTGAGATCCAATTCCTAAACCATCAAACTGCAAAGTTAGGAGATTCGAGATGATGAAGTACTCATTCGATGATGACGAGGAGTACATTACCATAAAAGAGTCCGAATACCTCAAACATTTCAAGGATAGCCTTGACGCTTATCGAGAAATTTTACGTCTCATTGATGAAGGATGGGTCGTGACAACGCCAGATGAATCAAAGGAATGAAGAAAAAGGTCAAACTTAAAGACCAGCTAAAACAAAAGTGCTTCCCGGGAGACAACCCGGTCATTTTAATATTTTGCCGCATTTTAATTGTTTGTTGCACGAGTATGTCTTTCCAGACACCCTATACGTTGTATCGAACCCCTCTGGATACGGCGTATAGAGATGTCTGGACGTTATCAGTTTAAAAAAAAAACTTAATATTTAATTTCCAGTATTTAATTGTTTTTACAGGAACAATACGGCGTATCCTAGGGTTTGGGATACGGCGTATTGATCCTTATACAGTTGCGTGTTTAATTGTTTTCTTGTAGCATTGTAGCGAGATAGAATTTGTACTTGTATTCTAATCTTTTATACAAGACCTTGCTGAAACTATGATATGGTTTATGCGGAAAAAGACATGTGTTGAACTTATCTGGGCATACTGAAGCCCTAGTCAACACACTTTTTGTTCAAGAACGCATCTTGGAGAATTATCACGAGCAAAACATTAGGGAGTTTTCCGTTCTAATTCTATCTTTCCCTTATTATTTAAATGTTTTATCCATAAAACAAGGACATTGTATAATTTAAGTAGGGGGATGGAGAATTAGAACGTACTTATCTTCTTTTTTACAAAATAACATGCAATGCGCTTAAAAATGGCCAAAATTAAAAAAAATCAGCATGACTTTTGTAAAAATCACTAGTTACATTACCTAGCGCACTATAACCCTTGATACATATTGTGAGAATTAAGCCTATTCCGTTTCCAACTGTCTAATAAGAAATCTACAAAATTATGAGTGTGCCGGTGATGTAGTGGACTTTAGAACTTGGCCTGGTATATCACTCGAGACCGCCATGATTAGTACTATAGATTTAGATGGAAAAACATGTTCAACTGATAAATTTCTAGGATTAAACCAAATAGCCTACATGTCATAAAAATAACTAACCACACTGGTTAGTTAATTCCCATGTAACCCTTGATTCTCTCATTTTTAGAGTAAAATCCCCAAGAACAACCTGTTGAGCCCTTCCTTTCTTTTTACACCATATTATATGTTTTGTTACACCTTTGCACCTTAGCCTACCATGCAGATTAAGCCTATTTTACCAATGTTGCTAGTTGCTTTCGTGTAAAGTTTTGTATTTCCTGTGTCAAAGTGAAATTTTTCTATCTCTGTAATGGTCGGGAAATTGCATAATGCAATGGGAAAATATATAGCTCGTAAGTTTTGCTACTTTCGCGATTATAAATCATGTTCGAAGAAGAAAAAGTACTACAAGGAAAAGATTATCCGGATGAATTATGATAGTGAAGATGGTGGAATTAAACCGAGCTTTATGATGTATTAAAAAAAAGAGAAAGAAGAAAAATAGTCTGTTCAAAAGAAGTTTATACCGAAGGAATTACTTGGAATGATCGATTATTCGTTGATATGTTCCAAAAATCAACGATGTAAAGTCTTGTAAAAAGTGGGCGATATCACCACTTATGTAAAAGTATGTAAAGAGCGGGATGTAAGGGAAGTTGACCATTATGGGAACGCCAACTTAGGTTGTCTTTGTCATTTCTGTGATCGAGGCGTCTGTCTATATTATCGAGTCTTTATCATGGAACGGTCGGGAGAAAGTTACTAGCAACCGCACCTTATTTGTTGGCTTAATCTATTTGTTCGTTAATTTTACTTAACACCCATTTTACTTCCCTTTCCTAGCAACTAACCTTAGTGTCCACTCGAACGAGGACTTGTTCAAGCATGCATGTCTATTCCGTCGTTACGGCTATGTATGAATGTCTTAGCTGCCTCGTTGGTTTAGGACTTTTGGTGAAACTTAGAAGGTTCCAACCCTATATCATTCTTCATCCTAACCGCTGGTTAAACATGAACAGGGATGTGTTTGTATTGTATATGTCTATTCCGTCATTACGGCTGTGTATGTACGATACAGCTGTCTTGTTGATGTGGTACTTATGGTGAAAGACTGTTGAATGATCAACCGTAAGCCTTCTTAACCTAATTTAGCTTTTGACTTGTTATTCCTCAGCTTTAGCAGTGGTGATGTGAATCCTTGCCAAGCCTATGATATGAAGCTAATCACGACCGAGCAATTAAGCATACTACTTAAATGTTGAACCCTAGATTAGTTGAGTGATTTGAGTGTTTTCATTTCCATATTTCGTAAGGATCTTGGTTATGTACAGGTGATTAGGACAAAACGATAAACGGAAAATCCTTAACTTCGGTTCGGACACATTTTCATAAACTAAACTTTTTTTTCTAAAGTCTACTTGAGGACAAGTAGGATTAAAGTGGGGGGATATTTAATGACATCAAATAATGTCACTTTATTATATCATTTATCCTATCTGTTTTGCCTACTTTTATATAAGTATTGCATTATTTGGTACTTAATTGCTTTAATGTTGATAAATGCAGTAATTCAGGAGTGTTTTGTGAAGACAAGCTAAAAGGCGCATAAATTGGAGTTAAAACGATGATATTTGAAGATTGCTGAAATTTCACCAATACGCCGTATACAACTAAAGAGATATGGCGTATCTGCGCCAAGACTTCACAAGAAAACGCATTTGACCAATTCCTAATACGGCGTATCCATGTTGTCTACATACGCCATATCCATGAAGATAACTATTCGAAGATACAGTAAATCAAATAAATTGGGAATAATATCACTGATTCATTTGAACGTAGCACGCACTCCAAGGAACCCAGCACAATACGCCGTATCGACCTTGCCAGATACGGCGTATCGAGTCTTTTTCAGACACTATAAATAGAAGACTCAAAAATGAGTTTTCAGTGTGCAATATCATATTCTTTATACCATACTTACTAAAAGACTAATTTTAGAAGAGAAGATCAGCCACCAAGGTCAAGCATTGATCACTACTCCCTAGAAGACATCATATAATTTTTACTCTTTTAATCGTTTGATTTTAATTGTTTGATTACGCTTGTATAATTACAATGGTTATGGGCTAATACCCTCGGGTATTAGCCATCTTAATGAAAGTTCAATGTTTGGTTTGTTTTAAAATCAATTTCTTAATTTATCATTGATTGTTTAATTATGTTTATCACCTCATACTTGTTTATGTGTTTGATTATGCGACCTATCATTCAACTGGATCTAGTGATACAAACCAAGTAATCTAGATACCGGGATAGCTCTCCATATTGTGTTTCATATTACTAGACCAATAGAATTACAAATAACCTTCTGTTTTTGTCTTTGAATTATGAGCTTAGTTGGACCGGTAGGTCACTTGTTTATGTTTCAGCAATCATGCTCTTAATTAACAGATAAAGATTTGAATAGTGGACTACCAGTATATAAAACACCGTTAAACAATAAGTGGGTAAAGTCCTATTGGGCTACGGTTTTAAAAAGATCACCACTGCTTTAATTCTATAAGATAGATTATAATTAAACTAAAGGATGCTTTATGCGGATGCAATAATTGTGACAGGATTAATCATGTCTAGGTCTTAGGATGATGTCCCGCATAAGTCTTAAGAATGATATGCCACTTCGAGATAAGTAAATCATTGAACTAAAACAAACAAACCAGCATTGTATCGGATTTAATATGGCTAATACAGTTTTCTATCATTTGGCTTGTACCGCTTTTCTATCTTCTGAATTTCTTCTTTTGTGTTTATTGTCTATTGAATTGATATTTGTCATCACCAAACCTTTGCCAGTCTCTCAGGCTGAAAACCCCCATATCATTAGACAACGTACATAGCATAGGTTTAACGAGTAAATAGACTAATTAAAATACTGATAGAATATAGGATTAATGTTCCACTCTTAGTGTTCGAAACCCTACTTACCACGAACTCCATCTTGACCGGGTACACTGCTCGTTAAAGTGTTGTTTTAGGTTTGTTGGCTAAATATAAATTTAAAACTTGATAATCAAATAATTGACCCTACACGACAGAACATCAAGGGTGTCGATCACTAAGAGCGAGAACGTTAATTCCTAAGTCTATCGGTATTTTAGTTATCTATGTTAGTTTTTTGTAGCTAAGTACAGGAAAAGCAAAGAAAATGACGAAGAAATCAAGTTTTATGAAAGTCAAAGAATCCTGAATCATAACTAAAGAATCGGAAGGCATTTTAAAAGAGTAAAAGAACCAACCCTTCAAGCTTCCTCCAAGTCCCAAGAATGAACTAAATGATGTTTTTACTGAAGTATAATGAACCCCACGACCAAGCACGACGCTAAATGGAGAAGCTTAAATCGCGAAATCAAAGAAACTTGTGTATGAGTGAGCACGGCCAGCTGCGCCGGCGCTAGACAGCATTAATCAACTCCCTCAATGGCTACTTGAATCCCCATAACGATCAGAATGATTTAGACCTCTTGTACCTGGAATTCTATGACCTTTTGGGGCCAAGAAAAAGCATTGAATACCCCAATGTCCTCCTCCATCGCTAGTGTTTTTCATCAATCCAATCATCAATCTTCCTACTACTCTCCTAGTAGCAATCACCTACTCTCTCTTAAAGCCAGAATCCACTTAGAAACCCAGAAAAATCCTAGAAGTTTGGGGGGAAGAGGAAGAGCCATTTTTAGGAGGTCAATTAACATCAAGAAATCCGATTACCATTTCTTCCAAGGGCAACAAGCCTCATTTCTTGTAATATTTTACAAACCTTATAACACCTTTTAATCATGTTCATGATACTTTTAAAATTCTGGGAATTATGACTTTGTTTGCTATGAGTGGCTAGTTCTTTATGCACTTAAATTACATGATATTTTTGGGAATGATAATTTACTTATGATAGTGATAACATGGTTTCTTTAATTTCAAGCCTATTTCTAAGACCATCTATGCTTATGATTCACGTGACATAGTCATAACAAACTGGATTGATTGATATTGGTAAAGAGGTATCGTTATAAAATCATTTGTCTGCCTTTTTTTTGTCTATGACGGGCTACCTTTTGTCTTGACCATTTCTTAAGCGCTTTGATCGAACAAGAATTTTTAATTGTGGGTGTTAACACATTTGTGAAATGAACCGCAAATCAAACAAGTTGAAATTGAGGTAAGTCTTGTATTGAATGATAAACTTAATGCTTGTTTTTGTCAACTTATGGTCTTGACAAATTGAAGGTTTTTGAAAACAATAGATTAGATCACCATCTAATTCATAGTGGTATCATAGGTCCAAAAGGGTATTGTTATAATCAAAATTGACCGCCTTTTTTGTCCTATATCGGCTACCTTTGTATTGAACCATTTCTTAAGTGGTTTGAACTAACAGGAATCCTTAAATTGTGGGTTTTAACACGTTTTGTGAAATGAACCGCGAATTAAACAAGTTGAAATTGAGGTAGTCTTGATTGATTGATTAAACTTATAGCTTGTTTTTGTCACTTAAAGTCTAACAAAGATTTGAATGGTTTTGAAACCATCTAATTCATGACAATCAACTAAATATAAAACTATTATTTTATGAAACGAGCAATAAATCTGAATAAAATATTACCTTCAGAAAATACGAGTTCTCACAGCACCGCGGTAATCATCAATAAGGATGTTAGTGCAAATATTACGATATTTAATCTATACGATCTCTTTATGTTTTGGTGATAACAAACATGTGACTTGTAATACATAACGTAAAAGTGCGCAAGTTACTCGTATACACAAATCATCAATGCATACATGCATCTACATCTATCAACGTCTCAAGTCTACATCAACACCGACATTTGTTTGCACCCGACCTAAATGACGTAAGGTATGTACAAACAACATTAAACTTGTAGGATGATCAAAGAAACAAGTTTTTGTCTTAAACTTTATATTTTTGTAAATATAACAAAACTATTTCTCAAAAATTATTTAGACAAATTATTTTTTAATTATAAAGAAATGTTTTATTTAGTAATTATTTTGAATTTCAAAATCTGGTTTTCCCCCCTAAAACAAGTGTCACTTTCACCAGATTTCACCTTCACCACAAAAAGACAAAAATGGGAGTAAGAAGCGTCTGTCCGTGGAGGTCCCTTAAATAGGCCGGCGGCCCCCTAATATATCTGGGACCGCCGTTTCCTGACAGGCTATTTTCAGCTCCTATAAATAGTGGGTCACCTCTAACTATTTTCACAATCCTTTTGCACGATTTCTTTACAGTTCTTTCTCACTTTAGATCTTACTAAATCTCTGTGAATCTTTGATCATACACTAGGTTAAGTCTTGTTTAAATATGATCAAATTCTTCTATCATTTCCTCATTTCCTCAATTGCAAGAAAGAACTTTCGGCATTTCCAAGATACAAAGTTATGTAAGTCTAGTTTAGTTCATTTGTACATTTTGTTACATACAATCTATTCCATAATCTTTCATTCTTGTGTAGTTGTGTAGATCCGGATAGTGTATAAATCCGGAAGTGTTGATGTGAGTGACGGTAATATTTTAGTCCTCAAATACAAGTGTGGTGGTAGTATTGTTTCTAGCTAAGATTAGAACTCGTCATGTAGCTTAGTGTCGAAAAATATTATAAGCGACGCGGTTTATGTGTTTAGGCCATAAAACACAAGATTTGTTATGTTGGGCCATAAAACATAACGGGTTTGGTTGTACCCAAAGAAGGACTTGACATTTAGCTTAGTGTTGGAAAATTATGTAAGCATTGGTATAAGGTTTTCTTTGCCGAAAGGGAGCTTGTTGATTAGTAAAGTAACTCTCGAGTTGGATACTCGAGGAGTGGAGGGCGAAGAGGACTCGTGACCGAGAACAACTATAAATATAACCGTGTCGGTTTGCATTTTCTTTTTACCTTTCCCGCTTTACTTAAATCTTTATAATTCTCGCCCTTTAACTTTTTATACTTGCATTGTGCTTATGATTGTGTGAATGGTTGTGTATATATTGTTAGTTAAGTTTGTGTATTTCTTTGTACTAAATATTGTATGTGTGGTTATATTGTTAGAATATATGTTAGCAATTGTTAACCTAGTATCGATACTTCTCATATTGCGTCAAACTTGATCGGGTAATTGATACAAAAGATTTAAAGTTTTTAAAGGAAAACGTATTCACCCCCTCTACGGTTTCCACAAATGGTATCAGGAGCCACGTCGCTCTAGTTTTCAAAATAAGTGGTTTTTAAAATAGAGTACGATCCATGTATCAAATTACCTATGAAGGGGAATTAAATATGAAAAGGTCTTTTGTTGTTTTGATTTATACTAAGTTTTGTTATTAAATAAAATTTGTATACTATCTTGATAGGAAAAAATTCTCAAAAAAAACTTGGAAAGGTGGCCAAACATATGTTTGTCTAAGTCGTAAGAGTAGAAATGATGTATAAAACACAAAATTTATGTGCTGGAACAACTTTTTAAAGTACTATGTTCTACAGATAAGTCACCAAATAATTTTGAACAAAAGACTTGTTTTGGGTTCACTGGTGGCGGTCCCATAAATGTTAGGGAGGCCCTCAAATATATCTGGGGGCCGTCACCTTTATGGGGGGCGTTTGTCTGTTTCAGCAGAATTTAGAAAACTACGAAAAATCATATAAAATCAATCGTAAGTCTATAGAAGTCGTGCCACCCGCCATTTCGAAGATAATCCAGTCTACTTTCATTTAAAATTACTTCCAAGTCTTCATTCTAAACTTAATAAGTCAGAAATGCAAAATACTATATAATGGTCAAAACTTTGAGTTTCGTTCTAACGTAAAACTTGTATTTTACATTTTCCTTTAAAGCGGGTATTTCTAATTGATATATCTTTGAAAAATAGTGTATTTTCCTTTCAAAATATTTATCTTAATTAATCTTTGAAATAGGGAGGAACTGTTTTATTTTTAAATCAAATCCAGCTAAGATACATTGTTATATCTAATACACAAAACAACGACGAATATCCTTATGTGTATGCTAGATGATTATGTGTGTTTACTTTTGTTTCAACTTGGTTAATAGATACTCCCTCCGTCCCACATTAAGTGTCCACTTGACTTTTTCAAAGTCTTTTTTCTTCAACTTTGACCTTAATGATTTCTTCTTATGTTATATGATACTTGATGCAAGATATATGAATGGATAGAGTTTTGAATATATTTTTCATTGGTATAATTTTCGTTCAATATTATATAACACAAACAAAAATATTTATGGTCAAAGTTGATGAAAAAAGACTTAAAAGATTCCATTGTGATACTTTACTATGGGACTGAGAGAGTAATTAAAAAGTAATCATTAACTATTTTGTAATTTGATCTCAATTATATATCTAAGCACATGTGTCATGTATGCTATTTGTATGTTACTAGTTTTCGGATTATGCCGTATAGGAATTACGTTAGATTTCTTGCGTTAAGTTGCAAAATTGTTTGTGCATTGCATATAGGCATAGATCACTATATTTACATGTGTTACATAAACATCTTGTAGATTATTTTGAGTGTAATTAGGAATGAGAGTTTAATAGTTTGTCAAGTGTGTGGAAAAATAATATCATAAGATCATATGTTAAAACCCATCATTAAAATATTTCCACACATTAATCTCTTACCCAACAAAATGTCTAAATTATTTTCATCATCATGCGTTGTTTTACCTCGGGTTGGTTTATCAAAAATAAAAGAATGTATTTCTACATTGTAATTAAGTAAAAGAAAAATATTTTTTAAATTTTGCTTAGTGCTTGCATTGTCTAAACACACACACATAATTATATTCTTTTTATAAATGTATAGTATTTTACAAAAGATGTGTGCTGTACAAAAATGGTTAGGAAAATCATTTATATACTCATAAAATGTCAAAAACTATGCATATTATACATATCAACAAATACTTTTTTGCACAAGCAAAAATATAAGACCATCTTGAAGTAAGAAAATTAACATTGTCAATATTCATCACCTTACACTTACAACTATCTTAGGATTAGTAGGAAAACACTATGAAAATCATTATATTCTTCTTTAAAAGAGTGTTCGTGAGGGTCAAGAAAGATTTCGAATATATATCAACTCATTATTCAAACTATGATTGATGTTATTATCGAATCTAATTGACAAGTTTTTGAGTATGGACAAGAAATCGGATTCTTATTTGTCTAGCTTTAAGATTATATAAAATATAACAAGAGATATTATCTTAAAACCTGCATTACTCAATTCACACTCGATTGATATGAGAATAAATGACATTCCCTTTCAAACGATAAGAAATATGCCTATGATCAAAACTTACACTTGAGTGTAGATGATGTCATATTAGTCTACTTGACTAATAGTTGTGAGCCAAATATTTGGCAAATATAGTGCAAATAATACACAATGAAGTAGGGGCTTGACGAATTTGAATGTTTTTGTCCAAATATTCAAGTAATTACCTTGCAATGCAATAGGTAAAGTCGTCATTCTTCTCTGAAAATCCAAACATAAGCAAATGCACAACTATGTAAACTTTTGCTCAAACAATTCAAAGCATAAAACTCAAAACTCAAACTATTTCTCATCAAAAACTCCTCATTACTTATCAAATAAGCAAAATATTTTCTTCGTTCACCAATGAGAACCCTTTAAAATCCATCTAAGGTTAGGATTAGTAAAGAATTAAACATATTCCACAAACCATTTTTGTGCTTTCTTTCAATAGGTGATCGTAAGGTGATTTTGAATATGAAGATGATTATTATTTAAACGATAATCAATCTCATCATTCAATCTAATTACAAAATTGGAATATGAACATGAAATCGTAGAACTACAGCGATTTATCTAGAATCACGAAATATCATCAAATGACCATAGATATTTTTCAAGTCTATTTGTTTAACCATCCTTGGTTATTCCTTAAATTCACGAAGTCGATTGCAAGACAACAAGATTAGTCATCAAATTGCAACTCACACATGCAATGAAGATGTTTCCTTGAGTCTAAAGTGTTCAAATGTTTGTGTTATTAGCTATTGTCCAAATTATACATGCTAAACTTAAAAACACTCAAAGTAGATTGACTACTATGAATTTCCATCGGGAACTTATAAGACTCCCAACTTGATAGCAAGACTTGATGTCATTTGTCAAAAAAAGCAACCGAGAACCCTTATTACTTATATAAGTTTCTCTTAATAACATAATAACAAACACAACTCTAAAATACTAGAAAAATGATCCATTCTCCAAATTTGGCCTCAAGCTCCACGGATCGATGGATCCTTCGTCCTAGATTCATCTTCGATTTAGTAGTATCCGCCCAATGGCAATAGATTAAACACTTCCTCTTGTCAAACCTTGCTTAAAATTCTAACATACATGTAACTAAACTTTAGTTAATCATCATTTATTTCTACAAAGAAATAAACACAAGACCTATTGAGGTAAATAACCTTAATTGGATTTCTTTTTCATAAAAGACATGCAAAGGTGCATTCTTTGAACACTCTCATTGTAGAGAATTACACATTGTCACACTAAAAAAGCAATAGTCTTAGGTCCTGAGAAGACTCATTCTCTTTATACATACAACAACTCTGCTTGCTGCTCCTCATTTAACTTAAATTTCACAGGTCTTGATTAGATTATAGAACCGAAATAAACAATTTAGTTGAGACATGTTAGGACCCTAATGAAAAGATAAATACAAAATTTATCTTTGCTACACTTCATTAGGAAAATTAGAATTAATTTTTGTTCTACATGAAAATGACTACTAGAGAATCTATTGCACTAGAAATTCAATTTGACCTAACGGTTAAATTGCTTCCAAGAGTGAAGTTGGGTTTGTGGTATAACCCGTAAAAATTGTCGTGTTTAGCCTGAATTGAGAACAACTAGTGATAGTATCATACTCATTCTCTAATTTGATTAAACGACTCTTCCTAAATATGCCTAATGATAGTCTACATCGATAGACTTTGTATCTCATTCGGAGTGCATACTAAGCAAGTAGAAATTAGATTTCTTCTTAATCAATCTAGACAACATGCACCTCACATATGTGCTTTGAAGCATCAAGATAATAACTTGCTCCCGTCTGATGCAATTATATGACTTCATGATTATTTTGATGCTCAACGATTAATTGCATGTCTATTAAATGCATGTCTATTATAAAGGCGTTTGTCTTTTTCTAGTAATTTAGATAAAATATCTCTTAGTTTATCTAAATGACACATGCTCCTAAATGCTAAATGCTAACATGTTTTACATGATGCTTACATTTAAAATTATCATGTTTTGTTTGCGTCATCTTACATGACTTACATGTTAATTGTGCACCTACACTATGTTAGGTTGATGTATGACAAATAAGGTTTAGATGTCATACAGTCTTACACATTAATCTTGTTGATTATTGTGTTGATGCATGCTTAGATAAACTTGCATGCTTATATCTATATGTCTTATACATCTATGTATATATTTTCTCACACTAGATTAATATTTCATCCAAAATATTTAAGTATCTTTAACTTGCAATTCCCAAACGTTAAAGGTCATATCCGAAAATCCCTATTCAAGCCTTTTAACAACATTAGTTAAAACGCTCTCCATTTCTCTTCGACGAAACATTCTTTCTCTTTGACGAAAACATTCTTTCTTTTCGATGAAACTTTCTTTCTCTTCGACAAAAACACTCTTTGTCTTTCGATCACACCTCTTTCTTCTCACTCAACCACGCCTCTTCAACCATAAAGATGGTTAATCTCTTTCCTCTACTATTTCCGCTACCACTTTTAAGACAACCGTATACCTCGTCGTGTGATTGTTCTATGAACATTCGCAATGCTCGAGAAGAGCTACATAACTTTGTGAGTGTAGTTTATCATACGTTAACCACCATCCGTCTTGACATTGTTAAGCTCGTCGCCTCCATCTTTGTTTATTTTCTTTATTTTTATTATTATTATTATTATTTTCGCGTACGAAACACACCGAAGATACGTCACCATTTCCATCGGGAAAATGTCTAAAAGGAAACATCTCCATTCGAATAGGTTGCGTCTGAAGATAACATCGCCGACATTCTTTCTTTACCCCTCAAGTGTGAATTGTTAAATTATCTTCGTCAAGATTTAGGAATGATGGAACACATTTCATAAATCGTTCTCTTCTTTTCTTTTAGTTTTGATTCTGGCCCGTGTTCCATTCCGTGTCGTGACAACTTAATTACTTCATCCGAAGTATTTTAAGCATTTTTAATTGGCGAAATGCAGATTAAAATGTCACTCCCTTCACAAAATTCGTCAAAAACCAAGCCCTCTTTTGTTGGCGGTTCGGCGGCCCCCAGAACTATTCTGGCGGCGACCGCCGGCAGCAGTCTTGTGATATCATTTATCCTGTTCTAAATCCATAATCGAACACCCTCTCTCTTCTGTTACTACGAGCTGATGTCTATCCTACACCCAAACATATGC